>BQNB010001653.1:17867-25367 GCA_026074375.1 Tanacetum coccineum | reverse complement strand
AAAAAGTAAATCATCATCAGCTCGCAATTCAATCATTACTCTAACATAGCTTGACGTACCTCATAATTGCATGCACATGTGAGATGTATAAGAGTCAAGCATCAAGAGAGTTCCTAGTTTAGTAGCAATGATACTCAAACCATCCTCATTAAACGCCGTCATAGGGACACCATGTAATTTAACCAAAACCGCCAACATCTTCTTTTTGTAAGTTCACATATACATTCTACTTTTTCAGAATAAATAGATTATTACGAATAAACCACGGACCATTCTCCAGCATTGCCTCCAATCCATCCTCAGAGCTAAACTAGAAGAAAAATAACCCATTAGACGAGTTCAACATTGATTTAACCAGTCCATATTACTCAAAGTGTTTTTTACTGTAACTTATTTTTGGTTTAGTGTCCCCTAATTATGTGCTTACAATATGATACTAATTTGGCGAAACAAGCTATATGTTAATCACAACCATGATCTAGGAAATAACAAGCTTAAAAAATAATGTCACATGCCTAGAAGGCGCTTTTAGAGCAGGGAGTATCATGGCAAGCCATACCTCTTCATTTAGGCCCCACAACCTGCCACATCAGCATCTCATTCTCACTCAAAAATACCTCTTCACTCATAACACACCCCTATCTCTTCACTTGGGTCCCACCACCTATAATTTTATTTTATTTTTCCATTTTTCACACAAACATAATTTATTTCATTAAAAATAAAAATACAATACATAAACATAAAATAAAAATACGAAACGTAAACAAATTAAACGATACAAAACATATAAACATAAAAATACGAAACTAAATTAAGCGTCTGGATATTTTCTCATTATTTCAGCTTGTTTCCTTTCAATGATGGCTCGTTTTGCTGCCGGCAACGCCGAAGGATCGATCATGAGAAACTCCAGCTCTTTACACTGCATTATAGCCAGTTCTTTTTCTCTCTTCGCCTCGTACGCTTTTTCAGCAGCATCACATTTACGTCTATAATCATGAGAAACAAGTGACGATACATACTCCGATTGACTCCCCCCGGTGCTCCCTCATGTGCTTCCCCCGACGCTTGTCGTTTCAACCGATTTTTGCTTTTTTGGGGCCCGTTGTTTTCCGTTGGGACGCTCTCTTGGATCAGGACCAAACAGCTCTTCGAGATTATCTGCATCAATCGGCTCCGCCCGCAATCCCATTTGGGTACGCTACATTTTCATAATTCGGCACGTGAGGGTATATACAATATTTTTACCGTTCGTCGGGTAAGCCGTCTTTGCATCTCGACCAAGTCAGCATCACTTTCTCCGCTTTTGCGATTTAGATGCTTGTAAATACCATTAGACCGTTGGCAATCACCGTGCATCCTGGTCCATTTTCCCATCACCATATTTTTGGTACGAGGAGGAGCTGTTGTTCGCGAGTTGAAATCGCTCAAAATCAGGTTCCAATAGATGTCGTCGTGTTGGTCTTTTCCGATATTCCGCCGTCCCTGCGAGTAGCTCGATCAAGACTCTGGCAGCAAGATTTCTTCGTTGTTAATCCAAAGGGTGATCGATCACCCGAACCCCCTGAGCCATTTTCATCATCTTCATCGTCCTCATCCAAATCGACAACGGGTTGTTTCCCCGCCCTTTTCTGTTTACGCTTAGCTTCACGGGGTTCTTTGGCTTGTGGTACTGGTTGTGATGATGGTTGTGGAAAATATTGTAGATGTGATGGTTGTGGAAAATATTGTGGTTGTGATGGTTGTTGTGAAAAAAAATTGTGGTTGCGTATTTCTTGGATTCGTGTAACTTTGGAAGCCGTATTGTTGATTTTGATGATACGCCAATTGTGAGTGATAAGCTTGATCGGGGGGTGACATTTGCGTTCCAAAAGGGGGATACGGTTGCGACGAATTTGAGTTTTGGGAACCTGGGGTAGACGGATTCGATTGGTTCGAAGAAGTCGAGTATTGTTGCGGGTTGGAGTTGAGAAGATGGGTAAAATAACCCGGTGTTGGTTCATTTGGTGGTTGAGACATTTTTTTTGATGAGAAGAATATATGTTGAGAGTAATAAGAAGTTTGTTGTAGAGAAGTGTGTGTTAAAATGGTAAAATGAGGTGTTATTTATAGTGAAAAGTGGGTATAAATTAAAAAAATTGAAAATTAAAAAAATTTAGCCGTTGTGTATTTTTCGAACGGTTATATTCTTTTTTCATTTGTCCTTATCTACGTCGTGGCTATGGCGAGTTTGCTAGGTTTTTGCCATGGCGAGCCATGGTGGTGTGGTGGCGAGCGCTGTGGCGAGGCCACGTAGACTGTGGCGAGCCCAGCTCGTTGCCACACTCCCTACTCTTAGGGTGCTCAAAATAGCTTCTTTTGATGTGATGATACCTTTTCAAGTTTTCGTTTGTTTCCTTAATCCTTGTTGTCATGAACGTGTAGTTTGCTTCCTATACGAGAACATTGGTCTGAATGAAGCTATCAACTTGTAGTGGTGAAACGATGCAAACTATATTTCACTTAAGAAATGGTAGATTACAGCTTCAGTGGCAAAAAAACGGTTAGGATTCTATGGGTTTAGAACAAGAATCGAAACTGAATTGTTATTGATATAATTGAATGATAACAACCATTACAATTAGGAGAGAATTTGAGAGAAGAAAACTTTTACAAATAGATAGATGAGTGAAAGTAATGAGCAGGAAAGCCTTATATAGGCTGAGATGAGGGATAACCGCATTTGGGCGGGAAAATGTAACAGAATTGTGAACTCAGTTTCTAGAACTTGCACTTTTAGTCCTCGAGATATTTTGACCTGTGACAATCCCTCCTTCTTCAAACAATGCTTGTCCTCAAGCTTGTTTCTCAAACTCAAGATACCTCTGAATTAGGTCAGCATAACTCCACAAAAGAACCTCTGGTTATGTATTCAGCAACTCTAAGCACATTAATCAGGGCTCAACTGCAGACTTAGTTTGAACTTCAGGCTTCAAACTTAGGCTAAATTTTAGCTGAATGTAAGATTTCTATTTAACCATTTGTTTCAGCTGCTTTGTACCCATGTGTCTGATCTGAACTTAAACCAATACTTGTGATAATCATTCATATTAAACCCTCTTTTAGCAACTTCCTTATCAGTAACCACCAATACATCACACCCTTCGTCAGCAGCTCAACATTTTGGTTTATTTCAGCAACCTCTACATGTATTTCTCCCAAAGTACTGATATTATTGTTTCAGACTCTTAGGCTTAGGTTGAACTTCATGAATTCCCATACTTTTAAGCCTTGTTGATGATCTTCATGAACATTTCATCACCAAGAATCTGAACAATACATTCCTTCTACCTTTTTCTTCCTTTTGGGCCATCTCCAAATATCAAACTTCCATTTATTATTCTTAACTTGGCAACATATCCCACATGTCTTTTTCCTGCCACGCCATTTGCATCCGCTTAACTCCCAATAACAAATGTTAACTCCATTCTTATTAGCATCTTTACAAGACATGAACACATACTTCCTATCTAAAACACTTATGTTCCTCAGTAACTCACTTTGTATAAAACATTTCAGGTTGCTTAAACCTTTCCCTTTTGAATCTGATAAGCCCCACTTAACGCCACTAACCATATGAGTAAGAAGTATAATCATCTTCTATGAATCTTCCCATATCCCTTTAAAATTGTTACTGATAACCCCACTTGATTCCATGTCTTTATCTTTCAAAACGTGTTTCACTCCACTTACATTTTCACTAAGCACGAAATCATCGATGCTCATAACCACACAATCTGCATCTCCACTATTTTCCCTAATAATACTCCCATTCTTTCGCATTTTTACCAACGGTTTCCATGCAACTTTCGACATTCCCCTGTTTCCACACATAACCTGCCCATTATCCATCAACTTACCTCCCTTCACAGTATCATTGTAATTTTGTAAACAATTCTTGTTTCCATCATCTTCTTTTAAATTCTTTGATTGGATTCCTTTAACTTCCACATCTTCTTTACAAATTTCACCAAGAACTTGCAACCCAAAACTGTTAGTGATTACTCCATGTGATTCCATTTCCTCAATATTACAATCTTCTTCTTCCCCATTTTCATCTAACGATTCAAGATCTTCCCTTGTTCCATCATAACCAAAAAACTCAGCAACACTCATCACACTCTTGTTTTCATCCTCACTCTTCATTGGTTCATCAACTATCACCACCCCATTAACTTTCACTTGACTCGACTCATTTGACCCTAAGTCATTACCTTTTCCTGCTTTAGTACAAATTTCATCAATATCCCCCAAGCAACTGTTGTCATCTAATTCCATACCCACACCCTCAACATTTTCTTCACAATTATCCTCAACACCATATTTATCCTCACAATCCATCAAACCAGTGGTGATGTCAATCACTCCATTTACCTCATTTGATTCTATAACCTCCTCACCTTCTATATCATTCCCTATTTCTCTCTGTTGTTCCATTTTTCCATTTCCACTAACAACACAATCCATCAACCTAATACCCATCAATCCAATGGATATGTCAATCACTCCATTCCCTATTTCCCTCTTTTGTTCCATTTTATCAACTTTATTAGCAACACTAATCCCATTCCCTATTTCTTTGTTCACATCATTCTTTTCTGTAGTTGTTACAATTTTAATGCCCTTATTTTTCAAACAATCACTAACATCTACAACCACAGAGTTATAGCCTGCATTCTTTCCACAACTTTCCATCAAATGCTTAATATTTGTTTCTTGCGTGGAAGCCCAACAATATGCATCATAAAGCGTTTTTGGATTGTGACTACTAACCCTTGTTCTAATTGGTGGTTGAAGCCTCGAAATGAACATACTAACGACACACATTCCACTCCAACCCACCTTTCTAGAGAAAGGAATAAAGGCATCATAATACTCTTTAACAGTGCCAAAATTGTTACTTAACATTTTATCGAACATCTTGTACGCATCATTTTCACCGTCACTAATTCCCCCATTTCCTCTAATACCTTTTCCCAAACTCTCATCATCATCATTCATATGAACCTTTACGCTGCGTTCTCGGGTTTTTATACAAGAGAAAAGAAAAGAAATAAAATGATTGGAAGAGGAAAGAAAGGAAAGTAAAAAAGTTTTGTGTGTTCTTGAGAAGGAAGAAAATGAAAGGAAATCAAAAGAAAGTTCACATAATTCATGTTCTTGAGTTGAGAGGATAGGAAAGGATATTAAAACTTTTACATTTATACCCTTTACATGTAATATATAACTTGTTAAAAGAGGAAACTCATAAGGGTAAATTGGTCATTTACTTTGTAATTAAAACATGTATGCTTTTCTTTCCTAGACAATCCGCCCAAATATGGGCGGAAACAAAATGCTTCCATTTTCCTCTCTCTTTCCTATCATTTCCATTTGTTTTCCTTCCAAAAAAACTAAAGAACACAAGAATACTTTTATTTTCTTTCCTTTCTTTTCTTTTACCCTCAAAATAAAACTCGAGAACGCAGCGTTAGAGAACCAGAAACACTTCCATTACAACCTTTTTGATCATTTTGATTCCCAAGATTTTCCCTCTTTTGACTAGTTCCTTCACCATTGTTGAGTCTAGCTTCTAAAGCTTGGAGTAATTGAGTTACTTGATTAACAAAAGTAGTCAAATTAGCTAATTGATTCTCCAATCGGTTTGGATTAGTTAATAGACCATCATCTGAATGTGTGTACACCATTCTTGTATTGTAACTGAATTAGTTGAGTTGTTAGGAAACGGTTAGGTTGTTTGAACAGATTCTGAACATAATAACTGCCAAAAAGTAACAGAATTCGACTGGAAACTTCAAAAATCACCGCAAAACAACTAAATTTTGCCGGAAACTGCAAAAATTAAGGTTTTTGACCGGAAAAAAATGGCGGATTGAGCTCGTTTTTGGCCAGGAAAAAGCTCTGATACCAATTGAAACGATGCAAAATAGATTTCACTTAAGAAATGGTAGATTACAGCTTCAATGGCAACAAAACGGTTAGGATTCTATGGGTTTAGAACAAGAATCGAAACTGAATTGTTATTGATAGAATTGAATGATAACAACCATTACAAATTTTTTTAGAACGGCTTGTTAGTTGTTAGTGGTTCATGTCCAGCAGTGACATCCAATTGGGCAGTATGTTGTACCCTGAACCCGCCTGTACTTCCTCCTATTCCACGTGAAGGGGTAAAAGTCCCGGGTGGGACTCGAACTCGAGACCTCCCTTAGCCAAACATCCCCTCCCCAAGCCCCTAACGAATCTTGGTGGCCAACTGAGCTAGCCTAGTTGATTATAACAACCATTACAATTAGGAGAGAACTTGGGAGAAGAAAACTTTTACAAATAGATAGATGAGTAAAAGTAATGAGCAAGAAAGCCTTATATAGGCTGAGATGAGGGATAATCGCTTTTGGGCGGGAAGATGTAACAAAATTGTGAACTTCAGCCCCTCAGTTTCTAGAACTTGCACTTTTAGTCCTCGAGATATTTTGACCCGTGACAAGTGGAAGGTTTGAACCTTGGTTAGTTGGATGTTGTCATGTATAGCCAACTGTTTTTCTTCATCGTATACATTAAGAAAAAAAATTGTAAAATAGCAAAGAGTTATATTATTAGATGTACTGTTTTGTGATTACATAATAAAGATCGCCTATGTATTTATAACAAATACACAGCTTAATGAACAAGCAACGTAAACCCAGAGCCATATTAAAGGGTGTTGCGAGACGTGCAATCGCACAGGGCCTCAAAGTTTTAGGGGCCTCAAAATACATATCCCTTTGTATATTTTAGGGCCTCAAAATTTGATTCTAAAATCAAAATGTTAATGATATATGAAATTATGTACTAAATACATATTAAACTCTATTTCAAGTGGCATAGAGTAATGAAGAACTCATGGGAAAACTAAAGCTAGATGCTCACAATATATCTTTATCGTGTTGTTTAGTTATTTTTTAAACTTTCGCACAGGGTCTTCGTTAGCTCAGCTACGGCATTGCGTAAACCCTAAATCTAATAGACCCAAACCCACAATTTGGCCAACTACTAGTCATCTATAAAAAATAAGGCTTTGTTAAATTTAATTGTCCAATTTTTATGCTTATAAACTTGTTGATGTAAATTTGTTTTTGAATTAGTGTTGCAGTAATCAGCTTTTGATATACTCCGCATGATGCTAATCTTGGCTATCACCAATCTTAAATGACTTAAATTGTGTTCAAGACTTTACATTGCTAGTCACGAGCTTTGATCTCATCTCAGTTCGGGTGAAGTTACAAATTACATGTTCATCATGGTCCGTATTTAATAAATATACAAGCTTTAAAAAGTAATGTCACATGCCAAGAAGGTGCTTTTGGGGTGCCCAAAATCGCCCTCTGTCCATGTGATTGTACCTTTTCAAGTTTTTGTTTGTTTCGTGAATCCCTATTGTAATGAACCTGTAATTTCTTTACTTGACCTGAACTTAGA
>BQNB010001653.1:0-12267 GCA_026074375.1 Tanacetum coccineum | reverse complement strand
ATGTTTTCTAGAATAAGCCCTAAAATAAGCTGGGGAGTACTATGCAAATAAGCTATAATGACAGTTTTTAAAAGAAAACAGAAAAATGGCTACTTTAAGCTTAAATTAAACTAACCTAGAAAGTGAGATAAGCTATAAGATTTTAGGGATTTATAGGGCAACTAATAAGCTATAAATAAAAGCTAAAAGATCCTAAGGCTTAATACAAAATAAGCTATAAAAAGGGTGCTGAAAATTGGTTTCAGCACCAGGGGAGCTTAATGCAGTGAACAAGGGTGGCAAATGAGCTTATTTTCAGAACATAAGCCATCAAAAAGCAAGGAAACTCAGCAGTACTAACAACAGTACTACCAGTATTAACTACCAGTATTAACTACCAGTACTAACTTAAAGTTAGTACTGCTAGTTATAAGTTAGTACTGCTAGTTATAAGTTAGTACTGTTAAGTTAAGGTGAGTACTGTTAGCCTTAACGAAACACAATTAAACAGGAAATAAGCAAATAAGCTAAAACAGGACGTGCTTAAGCTGTCTACACAGCTTAAGTGGTTTAGCTCAATTTGTGGCTTATAAAATTTTGACAGAAAGCAAGGGAGACTTAAAAACTTATTTTTACACTAAAAAGATTGATCAAAGTGGCTTATTAAACTCCACACACTCAGCCAAAGTTGGCTGAGTGGTTACAACCCATTACAACCCCCATATGACCCATTTTGGGGTCTAAACCAAACACCCCCTTAAGTATAACTTTTGCTTCTTTTTAGCTTTTTAAAAGAAATAAAAGGGTGAAACAAGTTCATAAGCTGAGTTTAACAACTTTTACACGTTTTTATATAAGTCTAAACAGATTAAAAGGGTTTAAATAAGATTTTAAATTCTTGACAATGGCTATATCACAAAAACTCTTAACTTTTATTAAAACTGAAGATGTTACAACATAAAACTTTTAAATGAACTGAATTACACTTAAATGCTTAAAAGAAAGACTTGGAATTAAATTTAAACTAAAAACATAAAAAAAATGGTGTGTTTGCTTCGGCTTGGTCTTGGCTCTTTTATAGCAGTCCAAAGGACTTGGGATGAGTTTGTTGTGAGTGCACAATGCTTCCCAAGCAATCCTAGCCTTCCATATGCCTTCTCATGATCTCAGCCATTGAAAGGGTTTTCGGGGTTGAGTGTTTTGCAAGTGGGAAGGGGTTATAGGTGCAGGGTAAGGTGGGAGAAGGTGAGGGGTGAGCTGTAAGGGTACTTGGGATAGTGGTATTGCAAGAAAACCGTGGGAAAGGGTGGTATGGTTTTGGCGGGTAAGGTGGGTTCGACAGGGGTGGGTTGCAGGGTTTAAACGAAATGTTTGGAGATGGTGCAAAAACAGTCCCTCAACTTTGGCTCTCTTTTCATTTTTTATTAAGCCGAAATTCAGTTATAAACCAAGTTTGGAAAGTGACAGAATTGGTCCTTGTCGTTTTTAACTAAAGAATTAAAAAGAGTTTTGGCAAATTGCAAATTTGGTCCCTGCTGTTTTATAACTAAAAAGAAAACTGCCATTTGGCAGTTTTAGTCCTTGTCTTCATTTTACCACTTTTCTTTTATAAAACACTTTAAAAAAATGACAACTTTAGTCCCTCAAGTTTTATAAAAAAGGATTTTGGGCTTGGGTTTGTGTCTGGGCTTATGTTATTGGGCTTTTTAAGGCCTAATAAGGTTTAGGATTGGTTATTGGGCTTTTTCAAGCCCAATAAGGTTATGAAGTGGGTTTTGTGTGTACAATGGCTGAGATTGGCTGTAACTGGGCTAGGATTGGGTCTTCAAAGTCTTCACAGTCTTTGTCAATTGCACACAAATGGGCTGTTGTAATTGATTGAGGGCCCATTTGGTCTTCACAGTCTTCATAGATATACTATTGGGCTTTCCCGGCCCATCAGATGGGTTAAGATTGCATTCAATAGTATTCTTCAGTTCCGGCTCCGGTTTGACTGCTGATTCTTCAGTATTGACTCTGACTTTGGCATTTTTGGACTTTGGCCTTGATTTTGCACAGTCTTTTCCATTCCATGCTCAGTTTTGTCATTTTGGCTTGGTTTTCTGTCTTTTTGATGATATCCACTTCCTGCACAATACAAATGCAAAACAAACATATATTTGGCAGTTTTTGTCTGTTTTTGGTCATTTAAGCTCGTTTTTAGAGGTAAAAGATATGTGTAATTAAGCACTTATCAAATCCCCCAAACTAAGGTATTGTGTGTCCTCACACAATGTTATGAAGTAAACACGTAAGCCCCGTTTTCACCATTTTCTTATAACTAGACCAGAATCTCCGACCCTTTTAGAATTAATGTACCACGGACCGACAGTGACATTATGGAACCCAACATAACCTACTGGAAAAAGAGGTCCTTACCCAGGATTTTACTAGAGGAGAAAGTAGGAGGTAGAGTAGAGGGAGAGGAGGAGAGAAGAAGTATAGGGAAGGGATATAAAAGAAAAGCTATAGGAGAGTAGAAAAACGAAGAATGAGGACTAGGAGAAGAGAAGTTAGACTAGGGAGGAGGAATAAAGAAGAGGTAAGGAAGAAAGATGGCGTAGGAAGTAGTAGAAGTAGAAAGTAAAAAGAAAGGGAAAGGGACTTAAGGAGAGAGAGAGTAAAGTAAGAGAAGCATAGAAAGGGAGATAAGAAGAGAGGTAGAAGCAGGGAGGGCGAGTAAGAGGATTAGAGAGAGTAGAAGAGATAGGAGGAGTGAAGGGGAAGAAGGGGAAAAGAGAAGGAAGGAGGAATAGGGAATAGATAAGCAGAAATAGAGTAGAGAGCATTAGAAAGGAGAAGGTAAGTAAGGAGAATAGAAGTAAAGGAGAGAAAAGTAAAAGAGGAAATAAGAAAGACTAGATAGAGAAAGTAGAGGGAACTAAGATAGAGAGTAAGAAAAGCCAGAGGCTAAAAAGGAATAAGAAGAGGGAAAGAGAGAAAGGGGGAGGGAGAAGGGAGGGGGAACGAGGGTAGCTAGGAGAGAGGAAGACAAAAAGGATAAGGAGGAAAGAAAGTAAAGGAAGACTAGTAGGAGATAAGAGGAAGGAGAAGTAAGGCTAGAGGACTATGAAGAAGGGAATAGAGAGGGAGAGGGGGGAAGAGATAGGAGGAGCGAGGGGAGGAGACTATAGAAGAGGGTAAAAAGGGGAGGGGATAGACTAGAGAGTAAGAGATGAAAAGAGGTAGATAGGTTAGAGTAGAGGAGTAAGAATAGAAGGGATAAGAGGGCCCAGGATAGGAGGGTAGAAAGAGGAAGAAGAGGAAAAGTTAGGAAGAAGGAGAGAAGAAGATGGAAAGGAATAGAGAAACTAACTAGATAGGGTAGGAAGAACTAAAAGGAAAGAGAAACTAGAGAAGAGAAGAGGAAGAATAGAGAGGTAGTTAAGGCCTAGGACTAAGAGAAGGAGATAAAAGAGGGGACTAGATAGGTAGAGATAAGAAAAAGGAAAGGAAGCTAGAAAAGGGAGGTGATAGAGGGGAGGGGGATAGAGAAAGGGGAAGATGTAGGAGATAAGGGAGAATATAGGGAATAGAGGGGAAGGGATATATAGTAGGAGAGAGAGGGAGAGAAGAAGAGGATAGAGGATAGGGTAGTAGAAATAGGCAAGAGAGCCGAGAGAGAGGGGTTAAGGAAGAGAGGTAGAGAGAGAGTAAAGAGGTAAAAGAGTTAAAGCTAGAGTAGGAAAGGAAGAAAGGCATGGATAGGAGAGAGGGCAGAAAAAGAGAAGAGGATAGAGGAAAAGAGGATAAGAGTTTATGAAGGAGAGTAGTAGGGCGAGGAGAGGTAGAAGGGAATAAAGGGGGAGAGTAAGGGTAGGAGAGAGGCTAAAGAGAAGGAGGTGAGGGAGAAAAAGGACTAGGAGAGCGGAGAGAGAAGGCTAGAGAAGAGTAAAGCCAGAGGAGGGAAGGTAAGGAGGAGAGAGAGGAAGGGAAAGAGAGAGAAGAGAGGAGGGGTAGGAGGAGAGAGTAGAAGGGAGAGAAAGAAGTAAAAAGAGAAAGGGGAATTAGAATGAACTAGGTAATAAGACTAGAGAGAAGAGGTAGAAGGAGGAGGAGTGGGTAGGGGTTAAGAAAAGAGGGAATAGAAAAAGGAGAGAGGAAGAGTGATGTAGGGGAGAGGTAACTAAGCTAGAAAGAGAGGAGACTAGAATGAAGAAGGCAAAGGGGAAAAAAGAGGGATATGAACTAGGCAAAAGAAGAAAAGAGGAAGAAGAGGGACTAGGAGGGAGATAGTAAGAGTAGGAAGCAGACTTAAGAGAGAGAAGAGGAGAAGAGTAAAAGAGTAGGAGAGTAGAGGAAGAGAAAGAGGAAAGGAGAAGACTAGGTAGGTAAGTAAGAGTAGGAGAGTAAGGGGTAGGAATAGGAGAGAGGTAGGGGGAGAGGGAGGAGAGTAGGAGAGGGGAAGGAGGCTAGGAAAAGAAAGCTATAGAGAGAGAGAGAGGAGAGAGGAAGAAGAAGAAGAAGAGAAGTAAGGAGGAGGGGGAGGGAGAAAGAGCTAAGTTAAGTAGAGAAGGAGAGATAGGCGAGACTAGGGAAAGGAGACGTAGGAACTAGGAAGATTAGAAAGAGGAAGGGGGGAGAGAGTAGAGGGAAGAGTAGTAGGAGAAGCTAGACTATCCTACTAAAAGATAGTAGAAAAAGAGTACAGTGAGTTAGGAGGGGGATAGGGGGTAATAGAAAGAAGAAGAGAGTAATAAAGAAGGGAAAGGAAGAACTAGGGGTAGGGGAGAGTAAGAGGGAAGAGGAGGAGTACTATAGATAGTGGAAGGAAGGGAGGAGAGTAGGAGGGAGAACTAAGACTAGAGGGGAGGAGCCTATAGGAAAAAGGGGTAGAGAAGGCAGGAGGAGACTAAGCTAGACTAGGAGTAAGGAAGAGGTAAAGTTAGGAAAAAGAAGGGCGATAACTAGGGAGGAAAAAAAAATTAGAAAAAAAAAGAGTAGGAGAGTAGAGATAGAAAGGAGTAGAGGGAGAAGAGGAATGGAGAGGGAAGGGGTAGTAGGAACTCGATAGGGGGCAAGACTATAAAGGGAAAAGAGTAAGAATGAGGGAGAAAGAAGGGTAAAGCCATAAGGGGGGGAGAGTAGAGGAGGAAGAGAAGAGAGAAAGGATAAGTTGAAGGGCGGATCGAGGATAAGCTAGTAGAGAGGAGGAGGAAGAGAATAGAGAGAAGGAGGAGAGAGGGATAGAAAAGGCGAGGGGAGGAGAGGAAGAGAGAGGAGAGGAAAGAAGAGAGATGGGGAGAGGGAAAAGTAGAGAGAAGATAGTAGAAAGGAAAGAGTAAAGGGAAGAAAAGAAAATGAAAGAGAGGTAGGAGAGAAAAGAGAGAAGGGTAGAGGAGGAAAAAGTAGAGGACTACTAGGAGACTGAAGCAAAGCAGGAGAAGGGATAGGGAGTCCAAAGGAGAGGGTTAGTAAAGAGGAGGGGAGATAAGTTAGGCAAATGAGTTAGAGCCGAGAAAGGAGAGAAAGGAGGAAAGATAAGAAGGTAAGTATGAAGAGAGGTAGAGGAATAAAAAGAACTTAAGAGAAAGCAGAGCTAGAGAAAAAAAAAAGAGAAGAAGGAGAACTAGAGGTAATTAGAAAAAGGAGAAAGAAGAAGGGAAGGCTAGAGAGTGGGTGAGCTAAAGTAGAGGTAGGGAGGCAGAGATAGGAGTAGAGAGAGAGAATGAGTAAGTGCGGAGAGAGAGGCTGAAGATAGTAGAGGGGAGGGAGGAGAGAGAATAGGGAGGAGAAAAAGGTAAAAATCCGGGAGTAGAGGGAGGGAGGAGAGGAAACTATGAAGAGAAAAGGAGGGGCAGAGAGTAGGGTAGGTTAGGATAGAGGGATAGGAGCAGGGACTAGAGTAGCATAAGAGAGGATGCTAGATTAAAAGATCTAGGAGGGGTGTGAGGTGGAAAGTAAACACGAGGAGAAGAGATAAAAGAGGGGGAGGGAAGAAGCAGAGAGCTAGAAGAAGAGAAAAGAGGCGAAGAGCCAGGAGAGAAGGAATAAAGGGAACAGGAGAAGGAGAAGGAAGTAGCAAAGGAAAGAAGGGGGGCAGGGGAGAAGAAGAGGAATAGGGGATAAAAATAAGAACTAACTAAAAGAGAACTAGGAGGAGAGGGGTAAATAGATAGGGAGTAGTAAGATGGGGGCTAAGAGAGAAGGAGATAAGGAGAAGAAGAGAGCTAGAACTAAGGCATATATTAGGGAGAGGAAGTACTAGAGACTAAAGCCCGATACAATAAACAAAGAAAGCTTATTCTCTAGGTTCGCCTTTGTGAAGCGTGCCAAAAGATAGGAAATATATCAAAACGTGATGAGATGCCCTTAAACAACATTCAAGTATGTGAAATTTTCGACATATGGGGTATCGACTTTATAGGACCATTCCCGAAGTCATATAAGTTTGAATACATTCTAGTCGCTGTAGATTACGTATCTAAATGGGCTGAAGCTCAGGCTTTACCAACAATGATGCCCGAGTAGTTGTCGCCTTCTTGAAAAAACTATTTTGCCGTTTCGGAATGCCCAAAGCTCTAATCAGCGATCGTGGTACTCACTTCTGCAACAAAATAATGGAGAGAACAATAAAAAGATATGTAGTTAATCACCGTTTTTCCACATCATATCATACTCAGACTAGTGGTCAAGTTGAAAACACGAATAGAGCTCTTAAAAAAATTCTTGAAAAACTGTTAAAGACAATCCTGCTATTTGGTCAAGAAAACTTGATGACGCTCTGTGGGCATTTCGCACTGCCTACAAAACACCTATCGGTACCACATCCTACAAACTAAAATATGGAAAGAACTGCCACTTACCATTCGAAATTAAACACCGTGTATACTGGGCTTTCAAAAACTGCAACCCTAATCTTATCGCTGCTGGTGAGAAAAGAATGTTTCAGTTGCATGAGTTAGATGAACTTAGACACCAAGCCTATGAAAACTCATGTTTATACAAGGCAAGAACCAAAGTCTGGCACGACAGAAAGTTAAGAATGAGAAAAGAATTCAAACAAGGAAATAAAGTCCTACTCTCTCACTCGAAGTATAAATTTAAACAACCAAAACTCAGATCTCGATGGTTAGGATCATATATAGTGAAATATCAATATCCATCCGGATATGTTGAATTCTATAGAAAAGATGGAAAGACGTTCATAGTAAATGGCCATCGACTCAAACTATATCATGAAGAAGAAAATTATAATGACTCAAGGGAAGCAGTAACTCCCTTTTTCCTAAAAGAATGACTCCCGAAG
Source organism: Tanacetum coccineum (assembly GCA_026074375.1). NCBI lineage: Eukaryota > Viridiplantae > Streptophyta > Magnoliopsida > Asterales > Asteraceae > Tanacetum > Tanacetum coccineum. The sequence goes on along the minus strand of BQNB010001653.1, from coordinate 5,000 downwards.
TACGAGTCTAGCTAACGACTCTCTAAAAATTAAGCGCTTCTCGGGAGGCAACCCGTGCTTCACTTAAGTGTGGAGGAGTCCCTCCTCCATTCTTCTACTAATATCCTTTATTTGTTTTTCTAAAAAACAACAACAAAAATATTTTCTTTTTGTGTGTTTACTTTTATGCAGGTATTTTAGCTTAAGAATATGAAAAATTATGAAGTTTGCTCAAGAATAGCTCTACTATAACCATACATTTCTCTATGCCCCGGGAAGTAACGTTTTCCTTAATTTTCCCTATTTTATCTCTATTATAAGTTATCACATTGAGGGCAATGTTCAACTTAAGTGTGGAGGGGAGCCAAATAGGAAAATTAATCATATCCCTCTATGTTTGCCCTGCCAATTTTTTTTTCAACTGATATTTAAAAAAAACTTAATAGATTTTATGCACTAAGACGGCGCGCCGAAAATATAAAAAATCTCTTATAAGGCAAATCCAACCGGATAGATATTATAGGCAAGCAAAACCCAGTCCACGTAAATTAAGAAATTTAAACCTTTAGAATATTCGGTAACCACCTTTGATACCCACTGAGAGAGAAGATAGTGCCATTAGCTGTTCGATAAGGGAAGTTTGAATGCAGTCATATGTCTATTCCGTCGTTACAGGTGTGTACTATGGTCTTGTCGCCTTTTCTTGGAAAATTGGTATTAGTTGAAATTATATTTGAGAAGCCAATTTAGAATCTCTAGAACTTGTGCTTAATCATGTCATTTACTAACCGTGAAGACCGAATCTACTGCATATTATGAATTCCGCAAGTCTCTGCGAGCACTCCCTTAAAGTGCTAATTTCTGAAATCCAAAGTTAAATGAAGAAGTTATGTTGCCAAGCCTTAGTTAATAATTTGATAAAACCAAAAAATAGAAATAAAATAAAATAAAAAACCAAACACTGATTCCTATGCGAGGTGCAATGGATAGGTCCCTAATGCGAAAAGTTACCTAATGTGCAATCTTTTATAAAATCTAATTTTCACCACGTCACGATAAATGATTTTATTTTCTTGCTTCGATTGCTTGAGGAAAGCCAATAAGCTTAATGGTGGAGGATTATGATAACGCCCGAAATTATAACATGGTTTTCTATGTCTTTTTATTGTATATCTTTTATCATTTAACGAGAACTTTGATACTTAATAGTCTAATTGCTGCAGATCACTGAAACACTACAAGCTCAAAACTCGAAGCAAGTACACACTTTGAAAGAAAAAATATAAAGAGAATAAAAAAGTATCAATCTAAAATACAGATGTCATCCACACTCCACTATTGTACGCCGCACTTACCTATATAGCCGAAAACTGTCGCACTTATACCTAAGTGCGTCGCACTTTCCATCTGATGAGAAGAAATAAATGAAGACTTTAATGCAAATGCATTAACACACTAAGTACGCCGCACATATTACCTAGTGCGCCGTACTTCTTCAATCAACATTTAATACTATCAGCATTAAGACGACCAAGTGTGCCGTACAATTTCTTGTGTGCGCCGCACTTTTCACCCAAATTCAGCCTATAAATAAAGGATGAAATTTCACTTTCAAATCATTCCTCCCTACTCCTCTTTCATTCTATAAATCTTCTTCACACACACACCAATCCTTTTGTCCCTCATCTATAAAAACACCAAAAAACACCACTACCTTTGAAGAATAAAGATCTAACGATCAAGAACTAGACGGTTTGTCACTTGTATTTATTTGAAAAAATGAATGTTTATTTTAAGTTCTACTTTGTTAATGAACTCCTTAGCCATGAAAGCTAAATCTCTCTGACTACTCGATGATGGTTATAATAATCGAATAAGTGTTTGGATGATCTTGATCTCTTTACGACTTAAGCATATGTTCGATCCTAATATATCTTATCTTGTTAGTCTTTCTTAACCAACTTGATTATATAAACATATCGTATAGGTAAAAAGACCCGTTATGATCATTGGTTTAAAGTGATTGGTCCCTTGGTCTTTATCTTTTTTGCCGAGAAATCCACTTTTGTAAATTGATAAACAAATAAGCTTTGATATACTAGTAACTAAATTATTTGAGTGACACATTTGGTTTGGTTAACTAAATATAAGTTTTGGGTTAAACAATTTAGTTTGTGAAAACATTTTCTGACGAGAAGTCATTTTATAAATTAATGCCCCATCTTTGAGGTCAAATCATTTCCAACACTTATAAGTTATTTTGAACTATTCGAGTAGTCATCCTTATTTTCATTGGTGAAAATTAAAGTTACTTTTAAAATTGTTAAAGTTTATTTTCTTTTTGATTATTTGAACACTAATCAAATCCCTATGGAATGACATGGTCTTACCTAAAAAGATTATACTACATACGTGTGTTATACTTTTACTTGTGTGTTTCCATATAATTATCCGGTATTTTCAGTCTTATAAATTTAAAGCTTTTGAAACACATCAGATCCAGCGGAGGGGTCTTCATCCTTGTCTTGATCATCTCATCCTCTCTTTAGTGTAACTACATCACCATAAGAGGAAATGTTATCTTTGTCAGAGTTGTACGATTCAACCAATGCATTGTAAAGATTCTTCTGAAAATTCTGATCTGTTTATTGATTTATTTTCCTCCATTTTGTCAATGAGAATCTTCTTTAATTCGAATTCTGAGAGCGAAGCTGCTACTGTGTAAGACGTCTGAGGTTGATTGGTTAATCTAACCAACACTTCAGCTCCCAGAGATTTTATGACGTATTTCTCAACCTTTGGCATGATCTTGGAGACTTAAGCTTTAACCTGCTCCTTGATTATTGCCTTCATAGACGAGTCTATTTGATTGAGGAATTCTTGATTCTTAGCTTGAGCTTCTTATCTAAGCTTGTTTGATTTTCAGACTGAACAGCCACATCCACTGCTTTTTTCATCTTAGAAGCAAGGTAGTTATCAACTATGCCCGGAATCGAGGAGACAGCTTCAGCAAATTGATAGTTTGCATGAATTCAACATTTTAGTTTCCAGGGATACCCTTGATCAAACAGAAACGGATGCAAAGTTTGGGAATTTCCTGGCAAGTCTTGTTGGATATTAGTTGTGTTGTTATTGGTGAAATGGTGTATAGTTTAAGAGGTAGTGAGAGGGGAGTGAGAACGATTGACTGGAGGAGTTTCTTGTTGGTTTCAGAAGAAGGTGTCTCAGCAGTGACGAAAGCTGGTAAGTTGACAAGAGTATGTGACTGAATGTTTTGATTTAAGATTGAGTCAATACTTGTGTCGGAGAAGGATTAATGAACTTTGACACCAAAGGGACTGGATAAACATAAACCCTGTTATTTTTGCCCTAACTGAGCTCAACTGTTAGAGTCACATGAGCATCTTCCGTGTCTTTGTTTACTTGAGCATCAGTCATTTTAGCATCACTTCTTTCCAAGTTAATGTTCACATATCCGTAGAGATCCTCTTCGTCTTCTTTTTCTTGTTCACCTTCCTTAAAGTAATCATCACCTTCTTGATTTTCATCATCTTTTGTGTGTTCATGATCTAGCGGTGTTGACACTTTCTGATCAGAAGACACTTCATCACCATCTTCTTTTCCATCTTCATCTTATCTCTCTTCATAATTGACAATGTTAGATGAACAAATCATCTCCTTCATTATCTGAATTTAGGTTCTTCACTATCATCATTCATTCTTATTCATCATCATCATTGTTATCATCATCATTACCTTTACTAAATGTCCAAGATTCTTCTTCACTATCTGATTTATATTTGGGTACATCAGGAACCTCTGGTCGCACCAGCTCCTCATTTGTATTAATACCTTTTTGTTGTATTGGCTCATCAGGAACCTTGACTGAGTGTCAACTCCATCACCTGAGCCACTTGCGTAAGACGAGTGTGGAATTGAGTCTTGCTTCTTTTGGTAGCCAACTTCATTTGTTCAGTTTCGGTTAATGCAACTTCAGATAGAACAACTAATCCTTTTGGTTTTTGTATTGTAAGTAGTTGCTTCTTCTTGTCAATTTTAGCCACCTTTGCTGAAGATTTAAGTCTGGAACCTTTAGTAGCAGGAACACTCTTCTTCTTGGGAGATGTGTCAGAAGTCAGCTTTATTTCAACGTACTAAGTTTCTTTTGGGGTTTCTCTCCAGTACATCAGCAAGTAAAGTCTGTAAGCTAGGACTTCAACATTGCTTAATTGGTTAAGTGTTGAGGCGAATGGCACCATATAACTTGAGTCCTTTTCATGTCTGGAGACACTCACATGAGAGGTAAACCTTGTGTCATCACTCGAGCTGTGTGCCAAAACGGATCTTTTTCCTTCTCATTTAAATAAAGATCCTTTGACATGATCCTAAAGTAATCAATGATGACTTTTGTGAATCTCTGATAAAACATCTTGTTGCTCTTCTTAGCATCTTTGTTTTCTACCTCGAACAAGAAGTCTTCCCATAAAAGATACACATAGTTGATGTTCTTATTCTTGTACATACCCTAGAGAATTTAAGCACGGGACAAACGAATCTTTTCATATGCATTATCTTTGCCACTTAGACATTTGTTGATGATGGTGGGAAATGCTCTCCATGGTTGATGTAGGTAGTCAATACTCATGTCAGTAATGTAGTGAATGTTTCTAGAGTGCCCAAGATCTATTAAGAAAGAGAGAATATCATGTTCCAGAGGGGGTTCTTCAAACCGTTGTCCTGGAATCTTGGGGAAAATCTAAAGGATTTCTCTAAATACTTCAACATCGAGAGAGAATTTCTTCTTGTTAATCGTGAATCTGATAGATGACTTATAAACTGTAATTGTAGCCCAGAATTCTTGCATGTAAATGGCAGGAACTTCTATAGTGATCAGGAATGCTTGATAGAAAGGAGTGAGAGCAAGAGCATCCAGCACGACTTGAAATGTAGCTTCCTTTAGTTTGAGGTCTGTTTTGAGTCGCATGTTCCATTTCCCGAACTCAAGACGATCCACAGGAGCA
>BQNB010001652.1:0-135728 GCA_026074375.1 Tanacetum coccineum | reverse complement strand
GCTGCTTCGGCCTTCTGAGTCCATTGGAAGTCACTCTTTTTTGTGCAAATTTTCAAGGTTTTGAAGAAAGGCAGTGATTTTTCGGCTGACTTTGACAAAAACCTGTTTAAACTTGCTAGTTTCCCATTCAGCTTTTGCACGTCCTTGAGGCATCTCGGAGATGGCAAGCTAAGGACCGCGTCGACCTTGTCCGGACATACTTTGAGTCCGTCGGTATTCACTTTGTTGCCCAAGAACACCCCCTTTTGCATTCCGAAGGAACATTTTTTTAGGTTCAGCTTCATGTTTATTTGCCGGAGAGTTTTGAATGTTTCTACTATGTCGCGAATAATTTCTTCTTCCGTACGGCTTTTTATTACAAAGTCGTCGACATATACCTCCAGGTTGTGCCCGATCTGCCTTTGGAATGCCTTGTCTACCAAACGCTGATAGGTCGCTCCAGCATTTTTTAAGCCAAACGACATCTTTGAATAACAAAATATCCCATGATTTGTGATAAATGCCTTTTTTCCTCATCCTCATTTGCCATTTTTATTTGATGGTACCCCTTGTACGCGTCCAGGAAACATTTGAAGGGGTATCCGCAAAGAGATTCTACTTTTCAATCTATCTCCGGCAGTGGGTAACCATCCTGAGGACATGCTTTGTTTAGATCTTTAAAATCTACACACATTCGCCAACTTCCGTCGTGTTTCTTGACCATGACTGGGTTAGATAGCCAGTTGTGATAATGGACCTCTTTTATTATTCCGGCATCTACCAACTTTTCTACTTCTTCCTGGATTGCTTTGTTCTTTTCCGGTGCTTGCCCCCTCTTCCTTTGTCTGATAGGTGCTCCAACTTTTCATTATTCCGGCACCCTTCACGAACATTTAGACGGTGCTCCGCTGTGTGTCGTGGAACGCCCGTCATGTCTGCTGGTTTCCAGGCGAAAACATCTAAGTTTTGTCTAAGCAGAGTACATAGTTCCTTATGTCATTTTTCTGTTAGGGTAGACCCTATGGCTATCGTTTGCTCAGGGTATTCCGGATGAATGGCCACTTTTATCTTTTCTTCTAATATTTTGCCAACTTCGGGGGGCCGTGTGCTAGGTTCGAAGATCATTGCACATTCCTTTGGGATGATCCTGCTGCTTTGTAACGTTACAGTTCATCCTTCAACTGGGAACTTTAACATTCCATGTACCGTGAAAGGTATGGCACGGATTTTCCTTATACCAGGCCTGCCTATTATTCCATTGTGATGGGATGGTGACCTGACAACCATGAAGTTCATCCACGTGGAGGTAGAATGCTCTTCATCACCTATTTCCCCACTGAATCCGGTCAGGTATGTGGTAGGCAGAACCATCTGGATTCTTATTTCAGGCCAGAGCCTGACGAAACAATGTTCGTATAGGATCTCTGAGGATGTTCCTCTGTCTACGTACATTCGGTGCACGAAGTGCCCTCCTATCTCAGCCTCAATGATCATTGGTCCTTCCGTTCCGTCCTCGTCTCCCAGAGGTGGGAAAGATATATTTGTCTCTGGAGAGAAACTCTGGGTAACCTTTTGCTTGGCTACTCTTTCCCATGGTTGGATCATCAGGATGGCTAGTGGTCTTTCCTTTCCGGCCGTTTCCCCATTCTTGGGTTCCTTTGGCTTGTCGTTCTATTTTAATTCTTTGATGAATTGTGACAATTTACTTGCCTTGATCATTTCATCTATCTGCTTTCTCAACTGCATGTATTCGTCCGTACTGTGACCCGTATCCTCATGGAATTCACAGTATTTGTTTGGATCCCTTTTATCCGCAGGGGTTACCATTGGTGGTGGAGCCTTGAATTTTCCTTTTTCTAAAGTGAAAATTTCTTTCGGGGTCTTTGTAAGGAGTGAAAACCTTTCTGGCTTCCGGTCTGACCTGTACTTGTTTTTGAAACCCTTTTTGAAACTCGGTTTGTTTCCCCCTTCTGGTTACTTCCATGACGTGGGTGCTTTCTTCCGGCCATGACTGAATGCGGCAACCTCGCCTTGTAGAAAAGACGTAGTTACGTTGTACATTTCGTCCATTGACCTTGGGATTTTTTCGTATAAACGCTTGATCAACTCAGGGTGGGTTATCCCATGCATGAATCCGGAGATCTTCATGCATTCCGGCGCTCCTTCCACATCCAGGACTTCTTCTTTGTATCTCTCCATGAAATCCTCTGTGGATTCTCCGTCCCTTTGCTTGATGTGATGTATCTCTACTGGATTTGCTGGCGATAATTTTCCCTAAATGCTGCCCTCAGATCTTCATAGCTGTCAATGGATTCTTTTGGGAGTTTGTCGAACCAGACTCTAGCATTCCCAGTTAGCGTCGAGTTGAACATGTGGCACCATGTTGGCATTGCCCATCTCTCTGTCTTTGCAACAACTGGAACAAAAATGAAATAGTTTATATGGTAGCTTCCGGATCCCCCACTTCCAAATTACCGTCATAATCTTGACATGGCAAGGCATAAAGAACTAATGTAAGAACGGAGCGGAGGAGAATAGGAAAAAATAAAAAATAAATAATAAATGATGAAAAAATTAAATAGAGTTTGATTTGGGTGTCGTTAGAGGGTGTAAAGGGGTAAGATAAATGTCCTTGTCCTTGGGAACTCAAAATGTCGGATCCGGGTCGTGAAAGGGTTTTTTTCTTCACACGTCCAAGGCTGGGAGAGATCGTCTTCGTAGGTGTCTGACCTATGTCTTTTTGATTTGGACTTCTAGTGACCCCCTTCGCTATCTTCGCTCTCCGAATATCCGCTGGTTCTTCGGGACGATGTGCCCTCGAGATATGCTTCCCATGCCTGTTACCTCGATTTCCCTTTGCTTGGAACTCTAGGTGGTAGCATATCAGACGGTATACGCACCTGGTTCTTTTCTTCCCAGTCTATTGAACACACCTCCCTCCTTCCGCGGCCGGAGCCTAGGTGAAGGAGACCGGTTTTGCTTGAGTCTTCTGAAGACGCTGGCGACTGGTGACGGGCTTCGGGAGTGCTTGCGCCCATGCCTTCTTCTGGGCTCTGTCCGGGCAGTTGGCGTTTTTGATTCGGAGTAATGTGACTCTTCATGGTTTCTTGGATTTCTCCCAGATTCATTGCCGTAAAGTAGGCGCGCCTTTACCGCTTTGAGCTTATCTTGCTGCTCCTTTTCTTTTTGCATTTTTTCAGCAATAAGCGGTAAAAGTTGGTGGTAGTTCTTGTCGCACAATTCTCTTAGAGCTTCATTGGACGCAGGTTCCTCGAGATTTTGTGGACCAAAACTCAACCCTTATTCCCCGCCAGTGTGCGCACCAACGGATGTGGGAATTGTTGAGGTTTGTTGTTCATGAGTGCTCATGGTGAGTTTTTTAGAAAACGTGGTTGCGTTCGGGTCCCACGGATGGCGCCACTTGTTAATACAAAATAGGTATCGGGTATAGACCTGGGCTCAAATCCTGTATTGGATTGGGCTTCCGGGTGATTTGAGCGTTGGGTTTTGTATTAGAGCAAGAGAAATGACAATTTCCTGCACAATCAGACAAAAACCGTTAGCCTTACCGTGGGGACGGGCCCCACGGTTAGACTCCGGCGTGAAAGTAAGTAAACATGATCATAAGAGAAAGTTAGGAGAGATATAAGCGAGAAAATCGTATTGTTCATTGTGTATTAGGTCTCTATTTATAGGAGTCTAGTCCTAATATTTAGTTTGTTTAGTTAGTGGCCAGAGTGAGTCCCTTGTCGGGCAAGGTCCCGTAATAACCGTGTATACGGACGCGTGTGCTTTCCGTGGACGGAAGTATCCTATAGTTAGGTCCGCGTCCGTTTTGCTGTGTCCGGACCGTGACCAATGCAGGATTGGGTTTAACTTTGGCCCATGACTGCTAAGTTGGACCCAGAAGCCCAAGTGATAGTGTGGTCCAAGCCCGAAGGCTTGGTATACCTATTATACGTCATCACTTTCTATGACCTTTCACAAAACCAGGTGCATGATCTTACTTTTCTGACATATATATACCAATCGTGGGAGCCCGAGTGAACAATATTGTTTTTATAACACATATTTTAATTTAATCTCATATATAGTATTGTTTTTATATTTGAATTGGGCCCTTTTAATATATTTAATATAAAAATAATAATAAATTATAATATTAATTTTTAATCCATCCTAATCCAATTTTAAATTTAAATTCAAAATTCATCTAACGGACCCTTAAATAAAAGTTTAGTTCTCTTTTGACCCTTGCACATAGCATGAACCCACGGAAAAGCTCAAAGTAAGGGGCCCATGACATGAGAAGCCTAACAAGTACTTAGGTGGCTCGGTTCATGTTATAACTCAGCCTCTTTCATAATTTGACAGGGTCACAACTAGGGGTGTTGATCGGTTCGGTTATCGGGTTATTCGGTTTGTTCGGTTAATTTTTTTTTCAACCCGAAAACCGAACCGAACTAGATCTCAACCGAACCGAACCGAAAATCGAATTTGAATTCGGTTCGGTTTTTGGGTTGACCCGAATAACCCGAATTACACTATTTATTTAAAAAAAAGAAAAAACTATATAGATATTCAGCAACAAAAATATTTCAAGATTAAAAAGTGTTTTTTTATATTAGGATAAAATTTTATTGATCATTATATATATATATAAGCTGGATCGATTGAGAAAGTTTTTATTTTGAGAAGATTGAGAAAGTTTTTAAAAACAATAGATGTTTAACTTTGATTCAAGTTTTTCAAGCGTATAACTCATTTTAATGCAATTTTAATTCAAAATGTGTAAAAAAATATTAAATCAATGTTAAAAATCTATTGATTTTGCTATATAACTACAATACCGAATCATCTGTACAGTTTTAATGAATCTTTATCATAACTCGATTTAACAATGATTTGTGAATCAAAATTTTGATTTATAGATTTGATTCTCTATTAAATGATGTTTACTTGTAAATCAAATTGAAAATTATGAATCAATTTGCTCAAATGAAAATTTCTTAATCTTTTTAAAATAAAAATCTTCTCAATGGAACCGGAGCATATATATATATATATATTCGGTTTTCGGTTCGGTTCGGTTCAGTTATTAGTTCGGTTCAGTTCGGTTTCAGTTTTCAGTTTATTCGGGTTTTTCGGTTTTTCTGCTCACCCTCACAACACAAGGTTGTTTACAGTTTTGGGCTTAATGGGGTTGAATCCAATCCAAAAACCTGTTCCATTTCATTCTTACAAAGTTACAAAATTTTCCAAGTGCTACAAATTCAGTCTTTGCAAGACTGCTATAATAAGTTCTTATAGTCGCTCTGCCCTCACCCATTCCCCACTCCGGTGAGATTGTGTATAGTTGTTGTCGTACCACAAAGTGTTTTGTAGAAGTCACTAACTAAAGTATTTTGTAGGATCATCATTGTGCCTACAAATTTTCACGTATAGACTGTGAACTACTGGCCATATTGTGGGCACATCATGTCATAAACTTGAACCTTCACTCATGCTACATACCGTTTTTTCTATTAAATGCATAATGCCATAGGATACTTCTTTCCCCCAATGAACCTAAAGGTGAATAAAAAAGAATATACTTGATGAGTCGATGGCACATACACATGTTGGTTTGAGATCTTCATTTTTCACATTTACTTTACTGTGGTGGTGGGATGCTTGTAAAAGTACACATTTAACTTAGGGCTAATCGCATGTAAATGTATCATAGTTGTCACTCATTCCTTTTATATGTATCGAAAAAAAAAGTTGCAACTATATAAATTAAACTTTGTTTTTTGACATTTTTTGTGTACTTTTTGACCTCTTCAACAGGTTGTGCCACATATTACAAGTTACCATCCATGTCACATTACATACATTTGCAAAAAAATAATAGTTCGTTACATTTATAAGAAATAGTTAACTACTTTTATAATGGTTCATCAATGAATCATAATTTTTTAATTATTAATTTTTAAAATTCCAAAATGCAAATATAAAGATTTGGCAGTAACAATTATAGCAATTTTAATAAGTGGAGGAGATGGAAATCTTCCAGACTAAGATTCTCTTTTTCCAAATCTTTCATACATATGTATTTTCAACACCAAGATCATAGATCTACATTAACTCATTTTTGTTCTTATCAATCTATACACATTACGAAACAAAAATCATAGATCTAAAAACAAAACCCATCAACACTAATCCAAACACCATTACTAAAATCAAACCCCACCAACATTAGTTCAAGTAAACCCTCTTTCAATAATTAACTCATCATGTTGTTGGATTATGGTAGTTGGATACGCACCTATACGACTAGAAATGTGTGAGCCTATTGGAGGCACACACGTTAAACACTTAGAGTGCGTTAAAGCTTCACGTAAGTTTCTAATGTAAACCATTTGGACATAAAATGACCAAGACATGATCCTATGGCTGTCCTAGGTTGTAGCCGGCTATTGGAAGGATCTAGAGAGGTGTCTAGGTGCATTTTGAGGAGATAAGGATATAGAGAGAGTTGTGATAAGACTAAACTTAAGGTTTCTAAGTCTTATCACAATTATTGTTTGATGGATATATAAATACCCCATTCCTCTCCCTCATGAGAAGACTCGTCCTACAAAACTCATATGTTTTCCCAAAGTCAGCCGACTTTATCATAACCCTTTTAAAAACCCCTACATCACATTCATGCCTAATAGTCATACGCATGACATTTATACATTCAATGTTTGAAAGTCAAAAGCATGGAATTTATGAATGTAAACTTAATATACATGCATGATTTTACATGCATGTAATACGTAGGAAATCATATTTGTTCTCCACTGTTCGACTACAAGTAAAACCACTCAAAGGGTTTCGGTTACTTTATCTCTTTAGTTCGACAACTATAAAACCCATCTTAGGGTTTTTGGGTTCTCGGTTTTTATCTACTACCGAATTCGATATAAACCTTTATTAGTGTTTCTTGAGATTTTCGGTACTACATAGACTAGGAGATTCTCGGCACTACAATTGTTGTTTGGGTTTACGTGAAGCACGACTAGCATTCTGGGCGCATTTGGTTAACGTGTTGTGTGAGAAACCATAGAGGTGGTAACTTAACCACTTTGTTTTATTAGCATTTGATTCGTTAAGAGGTATGTTCCCTTTATGTTTATTGTGTGTTAATCGTATATGCCAAACTTGATCCATATCCGCTGCGTACTCGTGGTTGTTAATGGTTAATAGTTATTTAATTCCAACAGTGGCATTACGAGCCAACTCGTTTGGTGTTTTATGGGTTACACACATGATTAAACACGTTAGGGTTGCATGAAATCTGATTTATTTATTGTTTTATTAGAAAATTATGGCAATGATATGCAATCCTTGCCATAAATAATGAATAAACACCTAGAATCAATTGTAATTATTACTTGATAAAAAGTAGAATAGATTAAAATTAAATGTTAATTAAGCTGCCATGTTATTCTATTCTTGTTTTATCTCGGCCTTAAGACTCACGCAATCATGCTATATGATGGATGTGGCGATCTAGGTACTTTAGCAGAAAACCTAGTGAGAGTCTTTTGGTTCTTCAATTGGGGAAGACTCTTTTGAGAACTCGAGGCATTATATGATTTATTGCTTTCAGTATAAGAGTTTTTCTTCAATTCTACTCCACTTTTCTGTCTGTTTTAATTGCTTATATGTGATATGCCATGTGATGCTCAATATTTGCAAATAGACTTTATGAATCTCTTAAAAACGGATTTATACTTATAGAGAATTTTGGATTGAGCATGTCTAATATTACACACATAAGCATACTCCTTGTGACCAGTTATGAGGTATTTGCGAATCAGGAGTTTTTGGACACATTTAATAAGGACATTAACTATAGACATTTGTTTCTCTTGTGTAATCTTAAGATTTATGTGCGCAATATGGGGGTTGAACATGATCTTTAATTTATCTCGTCCCACTTAACATGCTTTGGATATGAGGAATTATTGGATTACTTGTGTCTTCGCGATGCAGGAGTACAATATAGGGTTTGATTCAATTTGTAATTCCACTATATTGGCAACTATAAAACTAATGTTAAGAAAAGGGGTTTCTTAACATATAATAGCATCATTAGTTAATTGGAAGTACGGGTCACCTATTATGGACAAACTATAAGAGAAGTTTAAGGAGGGTATAACTAAGGTTCCCTCAAAAGAAGTCAGGTTTTTAATACGCTTCACGCTGACGGCCTTTTTCTCTGTTTCTTTGTGCGTTCAAATTGGAGATACCGATAACATTTGAAAAAATGGGGGGGGGGGGGGGGGGATTGGGGTGTCTCTTTTTATATTAAAAAAGTGTTAACAAAAATGTTTTCATTAACTTTGTGCTACAAGTTGTTTTGCATGCTTCTTGTACACGATTTTTGTCACATATTTTGTAAAATTTATGTGTATACCCCTATGTGAAGTGTTAAGTCTATGCCAACCAAATAAAGAACACGTGCATTTGGATTGTCTTCTCTAGTCAGACCTCAGGGCCTTTCAACCCATTAGCGAATTTTTTTCGTTGGTCGACCTTTGTCACTTTTATGCAAACGTTTCCTTTTGGTCGATTAATCGAGTTACCTGTCAGACCTCGGATCGAGGGCATAAGATGAGACAAAAAACATGTTCATGACTTACTATATGAGTTACTAACGTCTTGTGTTCTCTTATATCTAAAGAGTTTACCATTACAATGCAAATTTAATCGATCGTCGCTTACCTCTTGCCCTACTTGTTTACACACTGGTCAGACCTCTGGTAATAAGTGGGAGGTCAAGTTGGATCTTAGTCTTATTAGTAATTAATTGGGTAGTTAATGTCCTTTTTTAGAATTTAATTATTCAAATATCTAAATAGAAACTTTCTTGTTCGGGTTTAATTGTGTTATTGCAACATAATTCGTAAACGAAAGTTTGTTTTCTCAAAGAAGACAAACATAATCTCTTTTCCTGGTAAGAAGAGTGAGACTTACTCCTATCTCTTCTCATTAGTTGACAAGAATAAGATAGGGTTATAATTGAATTTTCTCAATTATATTTAAACTCACTTTCAATCTTTCATTACCTTTTTTCGGTTCTGAAATATTTGAAAGACATATTACTTTGTGTAACTAGAGTACATTTTGTCTATAGTACAAAATTTTTTTTTAATGACGTCTTGCACTGGTCACGGGTATGGAGTTTAAGCCGCAACGAGTAAAGAAAATTACTAGCAGGTCTTCTAGGTATTTTCTTGAACTCATTTCATTCCTTATAGTGCTAGACACCCTTGTGGTTAGACATACAGATTAAGGAGGAAATGCATGCTTAAATTTCTAGTTAATGGATTAAATGATGGTTAGTCCCTCATCTACATAAGTTCGAACTTCATATACTCTATAGAATACCTAAGTACATTGCTACTTGTAGGCGTTCTAAGAGAGTAGGAAAGTAAATAAATTACTATTTGCTTTCTACTGGTGATGTAACACTTACAATGTTGACAAATTCAGTGTGAGCTTTGTGTTTTATAACTGAAATAACATTCATGTGAGGTTGTCAATTTCAGTGGGAGCTACAAGATTCATTTCCTTGTGAGTTGCCCATATTATTTCTAGCTCGCTTTGAAATAATATATTACTTTTCGAATAAGAACGACCGTATTTTAAGGAAAATTGCATTTTATTTTATAGATAACACGTTGCCTTTTCGATGTTGCTTTCCGAAAAGTTATCTATAGAATAATAATCCATAATTCCTTATTAAACGTTATGGTTCGAAATCTACTTGTAATATCTATGACGCTATCATATTGTTTATACTTTCGAGCGCATGTCGTATTATATTGAAGAATGTTGTCCCGTACATAAGTGGGAGAAATCCTAAGTGTGTACAAGGAACAACATATAACAATATGATTAATTGGTTTCTCTTGAACCCAAGGTAAGAAAACTAATAAATCTACTAGGACTTAAACACACAAGATGTTTGTTTCCCTATTACATTTAAGTGTCAAGATATATTATAAAGCTACTTTAGTACATTGACTACGTGTTTTAGTCAATATAATATGGTTGCACTTATCTCTAATCATAATATGAGTATAAATATTACTTGAATTTAGCTACTGGAACTCAAAGAGTTTGCGTTCATAATTACTTTAGTAGAATAATTATGTTCTTGTTAAGACATAATTATAAAGTCCTTGAATTTATCAATGACTTATAACATAAGTATTTGTTATGTAAGTAAACATTGGTATGTCTTTTGTATAACACATAAACAATAAGGTCCTTGAATTATTCAAAGACTTATAACGTATACTTGACATGTTCTGTTTTCTTAAAACACATGAACATAGAGTTATTATACTATTCAAAGATATATACGTTATAGCATGCACTTGGTTTTAAGATACTTTGTATTCAATTTGACTCGACTCAATTGACAAGTATTTAATCCAAAGAGAATTAAGTTATCTAAGGAATTCTGATGGAGTCTCACAATTCTAATACTCATAGAATACCACATTATTATGGTATGTCTATTGTGTTGAAACAAACTATATTCATATTGTTTGATTTCAGATAACTTTAATTGCTCTACTCCAAAATCGATCAAGGTTAGAAATTTGCGTGTGTCATGTATACACTCAATATAGTTTCCTACCTAGAGGTATCAAGCATTATTATTTATAGATTAGGAGAATCCCATTAATGTCTTGAGATTAATGTTCTAAAATTTTGTTATCCTTTGAAGCATCTTCATTAACACAGCTAAGATGAGAACTTAAAATGTGTTTTGTATTTCCCAATTAAGAACAAATTATTGTTGCTTAAATACTTAGTATTTAGAGAAGTATCTCTTCTTACAAAAGTAAGTGGGGGCATCTATAGATCTTGAAGATATTCAAGAACAAAATACATAACCTTTTGAATTCACTTATTGATGTCATACTACGGTTAAACATAAAAATGACGAACCAAAGTATAATGTAACTCTCATTCATATATCCGCAAGGATGCCTCATCAATAAAGTGATATTTTTATATCAATGCTGAGGAATATAAGTTAGAGGGTCATAATAAACCTGTTAACTAATAAGATGAGTTATCACATCTTGGATCTGATAAATATATTAGAAATATGAATGATAAGATGTAGTCCTTAAAAGACAAATCAATGTTGTGAGCTTGATTGATCTTTCACCAATCAGTAAAATGTAAGGTGATAATGAGTTTCTTTTGAAGAAAGGCTCAAAAGGACAAAATTGTATACACATTAATGTCTGACTGATGATAAGAGTTTTAATCTTACTCAAGCAATTAACTATGATTGAATCTTTCTTTTCTACACGCATTAATTATATTAAGATAACTAATTGTCATACAGGTTTTCTTGTATTTGAAATATGACAATTAAGTTTTATAACTCTTTTCTTTATGATTACATTTTGCGAGGACCGTGTGTAATCAAAAGGTTGTGAGTTTAAAATAATCTTTATAAAGTATACAAGATAACTTGAATTAAGTATGGGATTGGATCATGCATCTAGGGAGTGAGATCTTAAGTTTTAATACCATATGGATTTTTGATTAAATTAAGATAAGTCTGAGCACACCTGAATCAAGAGGGAGTATACGTTTTTCCTTAAATTCATATGTTGTGTAACATATTGAAGGTATCATTCCATCTAAGATAGATGTTAATCCTTGAGGTTGGAATGAATTCACTTGCAGAATTTTAGGAAATTAAAACAAACGACCTTGGAATGATGTTTAATGAAATAAACATATGCGGAAATGTAAGTCTAACAAAATGTAATACATCATTGAAGCAAGTTTAAAATGAAATATTTCACTTGAGAATAATTTGATAATGGATGGAATCCTTGTGTTTTTTAATAAGGATTCATCATGTTTATCCTATATTGTGTATGAGATGGTTGCTACTTATGCACAGGAGAAGCATGAGTAACAACAACAATATTTAATTGAGAGTGTTTAGTATGTGATAACAATAATATCTAATTGTAAAGTGAATTTAGATGCATTGTTAAATAAATGTTTACTATTTTATAAGGCATATGGGATTTTTTTTTGTTTGTGTACACATGATGCTAGTGAATAATCAATCCTAGTTTAAAGTAGGATTTCTCTTTATTGATAAAAATTTAACTAGATATGCTCATATATAAGAGCATTGTTACAATACACATTAAAGAATGTTATACTTTAACTTTTAAGGGAAATGTAAAGATGACTGTCTGAAATTAGGGCTGTTGTTGCTAAAATACTCATAAAAGGTACTATTACATTTCCATACTATGATTCTTGCAATAGTATGCAAAATATATCATCGACATCATCATGCGTTCAAATTTTCAAAATTTGTGAAATTTGAAAACAAGTATTCGGAAAGTTTATCAGATGTCTATTTTGTTTCTTACATTAGAAAGAGTTGAGAATGTTGGAAACATTGGATTTTAACTTACTAATTAGTCTTATGCATATATGTTTTTAGTATTTGGATAATTAGGTTTTTATAGAATTTTAATTTTTTGCCTGAACTAAAGATACGTGGTATTTGTTATCATTCATAATATTTGTTATCCTATATTTACATGTTTAATCCTTGAATAATTTTAAATATTCTAAATATGTCCATTATCAGTTAACAGTATGGGAGTATTGTTACATAAGACAAATGCGAGTGTTGGTTATATTCATTGAATATATGAACAGTTTCCGCCAAACTCATATGTTATTCACAAGGGATGCATATTGGACACCCTAACCTTCGAATATTTACTTTTGGATCCTTAGTCATAAGTAAAATTTTGAATATGGTTAGTTAAGTCATCCTTAGACTTTTGAATACAAACAAGTTCTGGTATGTGTGGATATCACTTTTTAATTCTAAGTCAAACGCTAACCTGAAAATGGTAGTTATAAAGGCTATTATTGGAAGTGATGTGAAAGCGCATTCACACCACTTTGTATTCAAACAAAGAATTTATTCCTCACTGATGTGTAGTTTGATACCATTGGCGCCTTCCAGAATTAATCAGATAATTGTGTGGCCACACAAAAGGGGTAATCCAAGATGATTCTGATTTCATTTGGTATATAGGTATTAAGTTGCTATAACGAGAATTAAATGGTTAAAATATTGGTAAAGAGTTAGGAGCATATCCATGGGTTTAACGGTATCTGAACAAAGGTATAATTATAGCAATGAGATACAAACCATGCTTCTGGTTGGAGAACAATTTTTGAACTTGATCTCAGACATTTTCTAGTTTTAACAACGAAATGTGAGTATTGCTGAGTTTCGTCGTTAGTATTATGGGTTTGTTTGCTATCAACTCCCCAAGTAGAGCTGTTGGTTTATGGTGTTTGGTTACGACCTATTACGACTAGAAATGTGGTGAGCCTATTGCGAGGCACACACGTTAAACACTTATGAGTGCGTTAAAAAGCTTCGTAAAAGTTTATAATGTAAACATTTGGACATAAAAAATGACCAGACATGATCTATGGCTGATCCTAGGTTGTATGGCTATTGGACAGGGTCTAGAGAGGTGTCTAAGGTACTTTTTGAGGAGATAAGGATATAGAGAGAGTTGTGATAAGACTAAACTTAAGGTTTCTAAGTCTTATCACAATTATTGTTTGATGGATATATAAATACCCCATTCCTCTCCCTCATGAGAAGACACGTCCTACAATACTCATATGTTTTCCCAAAGTCAGCCGACTTTATCATAACCCTTTTAAAAACCCCTACATCACATTCATGCCTAATAGTCAATAGCATGACATTTATACATTCAATGTTTGAAAAAAGGTCAAAAGCATGGAATGTATGAATGTAATCTTTAATATACATGCATGATACTATTTACATGCATGTAATAGTAGGAAATTCTGTTGATTTGTTCTCCACTGTTCGACTGCAAGTAAAACCACTCAAAGGGTTTCGGTTACCTTATCTCTTTAGTTTGACAACTATTAAACCCATCTTAGGGTTTTTGGGTTCTCGGTTTTTATCTACTAAACCGAATTCGATATAACCTTTATTAGTGTTTCTATGCGATTTTCGGTACTACATAGGATAGGAGAGTCACGGCACAACTAATATTGTTTGGGTTTACGTGAAGCCACGCGACCTGGCAGTTGGGGCGCCTTTGGGTAGTTGACGTGTTGTGTGAGCAACCATAGAGGTGGTAACTTAACCACTTTGTTTATTAGCATTTGATTCGTTAAGAGGTATGTTCCCTTTATGTTTATTGTGTGTTAATCGTATATGCCAAACTTGATCCATATCTGCTGCGTACTCGTGGTAGGTACTATCCTAATTGTGCAGTACATTGCCTAACATTGGATGCATCTACTATATATATGTTAGCAGATAGAAAATATCCTTTGTCAAAAGATGCTTGCCAAGTAATGCTCAAGATGAAGCTTCTAGATGGAACAATGGATGAAGTCTGTTATCAACTCCTGAAGATGATTGAGAAGCAAGTTGAGATAAGAAAGTAATGAGTCTCTCAGTAGCAGTGAGCATATTTTTTTTGGAAACTATGAACTATGATGGAATTGGGAAGGATTGTTTAAGTGTTGGTTTAATCATCACACAACAAATGGTCATCAGTTCACCATGTCTAGCAGACATCAAGAACTGGCTAGTCCAAGGAAAACGGCTTTGGTAAAGACTTCTCAAATCCGTTGATGATTGACAGTTTACCAAAAACTGTATGGTAATCAACTCACCATGTTTTTTTAAAACAAAGAGTTGGCTACTCCAGAGCAAACGACTACTTGTAAAGAGATCTCAAATCCGTTAATAGCTGATAGTTTGCTAAAAACTATAAGGTTATCAATGCACCTTGTTATTGCAATGAAGCATTGACTAGTCCATAGCAAACGGCTCATGGTAAAGACATATCAAATCCGTTGATGGCTGGTAGTTTGCCAAAAACTACAAAGCCAACTTAGTTGGATGTTGCTGTGTAGCTGTGATGCAGAGGTGATGATTTGCTGCTGACAAGGATTGAAAGCTAAAGGAAGTTAAAGATGACCAAGAACACAAAAGAGTTCAAGATCATCAAAGAGCAGATTAAAGAAGTGTTTGGATGCAATCCTCAAAAGCTCAAACTGAAGAAAACTGAAGAAACTTGAAGTTAACAAGTGAAGTTCAAGTTTAGGGGAGGATTGTTGGGAATTAAGTATTCTAGACTTAATTCTGTTAGTAATACAGTTAGTTCTGCTAGTACACATGTTAGTACTGGTAGAAGAGTTAGCATAGTTAGTACTGGTAGTGTATTATAGTTAATACTGTCAGTATAAAGATGTTAATACTGATAGTTAAAGTTAGTACTGTTATGTTATAGTTAAGTCTGCTTATGCAGAAGTTAGTTAGAGTTAGAGATATGCATGAGATATCTTAGGAAAGGATATGCATTATCTCTATACGCGTTTTGTAAAGCCCATTAGGGTTTCCTTGGTGTATAAAAGGAACCCTAGGCATAGCTAGAAGATACAGATCTATAGAGATCAATTAGCAATCATAGTTTGTAATCAAGGCAGATTCAAG
Source organism: Tanacetum coccineum (assembly GCA_026074375.1). Classification (NCBI taxonomy): domain Eukaryota; kingdom Viridiplantae; phylum Streptophyta; class Magnoliopsida; order Asterales; family Asteraceae; genus Tanacetum; species Tanacetum coccineum. The sequence continues at coordinate 120,133 of BQNB010001652.1, read as the reverse complement.
TTATAATATAAAGTGTGAGTTTGATAGAAGATCTCTTGTGTTTGCTTAATACTGTTCTTCTTAGCATTGTTGATTAGTTTCCGCATAATCAATAGTGTTTAATCAGTGTTTCATTATTGTTGCTTTGGATTTATCTAAAGTAACAAACCTTTGCAAGCTAAAGGTTCAAGATCTATTCAGTAAGGGATCCAACACGACTTTATCATAACCCTTTTTTTAAAACCCCTACATCACATTCATGCCTAAAAGTCATACGCATGACATTTATACATTCAATGTTTGAAAGTCAAAAGCATGGAATTTATGAATGTAAACTGAATATACATGCATGATTTTACATGCATGTAATACGTAGGAAATCATATTTGTTCTCCACTGTTCGACTACAAGTAAAACCACTCAAAGGGTTTCGGTTACCTTATCTCTTTAGTTCGACAACTATAAAACCCATCTTAGGGTTTTTGGGTTCTCGGTTTTTATCTACTACCAAATTCGATATAAACCGTTATTAGGGTTTCTTGAGATTTTCGGTACTACATAGACTAGGAGATTCTCGGCACTACAATTGTTGTTTGGGTTTACGTGAAGCACGACCAGCATTCCGGGCGCATTTGGTTGACGTGTTGTGTGAGCAACCATAGAGGTGGTAACTTAACCACTTTGTTTATTAGCATTTAATTCGTTAAGAGGTATGTTCCCTTTATGTTTATTGTGTGTTAATCGTATATGCCAAACTTGATCCATATCTGCTGCGTACTCGTGGTTGTTAACGGTTAACAGTTATTTAATTTCAACACTTCTCACTGCCACAAATCCACAATCACGACAGCTCGTGCGGCCTCACCACTTCTAGTCCTCTTCAAGATGTCCCATTGCGGCCCATACTTGTTGGTGATGTTTGTCAGATCCTACAGGAGGACCACCGCGGCCCACACATGGTGGTGACGGTTATCGTATGGCCCAACTCGATGACGGTATAGATCTGGGGTTTGATGGTGAAAAGGGCGACGAGTAGCAGCGTTAGGTAGGTGCCAATAGTGATGGCCAGATTCGAGTGTTTTTTGGTGGTTGTAGGTAATGAAGGTGTTAGTTGGTGTTAGTTTAAGAACACATTAATAAGAAACTATAACAATTTTTTTATTTTTTCATGATTTTTGTATGAGTTTAAACAAGTTTTACAGCAAAGTGTTATATTGATTTGATTTATAGGGTATCTGGATTTTATTACTCTGAACTTGTGAATTTGTGTTTGTGTCATGGTAGTGTTTTAAATTTAATAGAAGATGATGAATCTGGGAGGAGTGTTACTTTAAATATCCTATGTGGCAGCAGTTAAAAAAAGAAAAAAGAAATTGACCTGTTACCGGCTTAACTGGTCAAACTCAACATAAAAATGTCAAAAAACAAAGTTTAATGTATATAGTTGCAACTTTTTTTGTTCGATACATATAAAAGGAATGAGTGACAACTATGATACATTTACATGTCATTAGCCCTTTAACTTAATGTTGGGACCTTTGAATAATTTCATGAATCTCTAACAAAAATAAAGGCAACTTACATTTGAATAAAGAGAACCATTAGACTAGTAGTAATGCAGCCCATAAGTCCAGTAAAGGCAACTTACATCTGAATAAAGAGAACTGTTGGTGAGAGCTTTAAGACATTTGATTTAGCCTCTTATGATGATTGGGTTATATGGCTTAATTCCTCTCGGCTTTCTAAGCGGCTGAAAGAGATCTTGGAAGGTGTTTGTCATGTAAAGTGGTGGTTAGTTTGGTGTTTCAGGAATCACAGTTGCTTTTTGGTGCTAAAAATTTGCGTAAGGAGCTTCTTTCTAAAGACTTGATTCAAATTTCTTTTAATTTGTGTTCTAATTGTTGTAATTCTAAACTAAATTGGGTTACTTGGATGAAAAATCCTTATATCATTTTTTTGTAATTCTTATCTTGCTAGTTTCTAATAAATCCATCGTTAAAAAAATCTACACCCGACCGATGCGTCCTCCCCTCCCCTCACCACCACCACCACACTTCCATTATTTTGGGCGAAACCAGATCGAGTAAACGAGAAGGAAAACACATAAAAGTAGCCGTTGGCTACCACAAAAGAGGGGAGTTTATATTTTATGGTTTATCTACTTTTTGATAACAACAAAATGTAAAAAAATCTTACGTAAAAGTTTACGTAAACAAGTTTTTAGTCGTAAAATTCTATTTTGACACATCACTTAAGATATGAATAATGATTCTTAAAATAGTTTAAGTAATGATCAAAGAAATATTTTTCATACATTTTACATTTTACAAAGGATTAGACATTCTTTAAACATTATACAAATTATTTAAAATAAATGAAAAATGGTTCAAATAAATTGAAAATTTAAATTAAGCTTCTGGAAGCTTAATCTTGAAAGATTATGACAAGATTTGCAAGAGACCACAAAAATACAAAAACCAACTGTCCGTTGTACGAACGATTCCCTTATCAATAAGGGATCTGTCGTACCGTGGATGAGCGGGGTCAAGTTTCTTGCCTATAAATAGAAGCTCATTTCTCACACCTCAAATAACTTATTTTTATCATTTTCTCTGCATATTTCCAGCAACATTAGACCTTCTTTTCTTGATCATTACACTTGTTTAATCTCATTTAAAGTGATCCAATTCATCATTTACTTTGATTGCACGTCAAGAACTCAAGATCTCTTAAAGGTACAAATTGATCTAGCCTAGTCTGAGTTATCATATCATTTGTTAAATTCATTGTGTAGATCGAGTCCATATCCATCAATCATATTTGTTAGTTAGATTGGGCTAGGATTTGAGTCTTGAAAATACGTGAGTGAGAGGGTTAGTATTTTGATCTTGAAGATACGTCAGTGAGTGGGTTAGTATTTTAGGCCTTAAAATACAAGTGTGAAATGTTTGGTACTATCCTGAAAAGAACTCGACATTTAGCTTAGTGTCAGAAATTTATGAGTGAAGTTATATGGTTTTCTTCGTCTGAAGGGAGCTTGTTGATATAGTGCACTGAACTCCTGAGTCGGATACTCAGAGAGTAGAGTAGGGCGAAGAAGAGCTTTATAGCCGAACCACTATAAATTATTTTGTCTCGGTTTGATCTCTGCATCTTTCTTTTATTTATCATTATTATATTATTTGTAATTTAGCTAATTATATACTTGTCATGATTAAATGATCTTATATACCTCGAATCTAAAGTTTTAAAACAATAATTTTAAACGATAAACTATTCAACCTCCCCTTCTAGTTTCCACAATTGGTATCAGAGCTTGCTCACTCAAGATTTTTAAAATATATTGTATTTTAAAGCTTGAATCGATCTATGAATTCAGATAAATATCTAAAAGGGCAATCTTTGTAAAGACCACCACTTTTTGAAAGCGACGGGTTTGTATATTAGAAAAATAGATTCGAGACATATGTGAAAGTTGCTAAAAACAATGAGACCAAAATGGTACTTTATAATGCTTTGCCTAAAAAAGAATATGAAATTTTTTTATGTGTGAAACGGCAAAAGAAATTTGGAAATCTTTACTAATCACCCACAAAGGTAATAGTCAAGTCAAAGATAGTAAGATTAATCTTCTTGTTCAACAATACAATTAATTTTCCATTCTAGAAGGGTGAATCAATTGATATTGGTTTTGCTACGTTTAATACTATAGTTACTAGTCTTAAAGCACTTGACGAATTTTTTTCTAATAAGAACTATGTTAAGAAATTCTTGAGAACTCTTCATCCAAAATGGAGAACAAAGGTCACCGTAATAGATTAGTCGAAAGACTTGTCATCACTATCTCTAGACAAACTCATTGGTAATCTCAAGGTCCATGAGATGATAATGAAGAAAGACACCGAATTAGTTAGAGGCAAAAGAGAGAAAATAAAGTCTCTCGCCTTAAAGGCTAAAAAGGAGTCTAGTGATGATGAGACTTAAATATACAAAAGTGAGGACGAAGAGTATGCTATGGCGGTTAGGAACTTTAAAAAGTTCTTTAAGAAAAGAGGTAGATTCATTAGGCAACCGCGTGGCCTAATGAAAAAAAATCATTTAAAAAAATATCGGATGATAAGAAAGAATGGAATTGCTTTAGATGCGGAGATCCAAATCACCTTATTGGAGAGTGTCCAAAACCACCTAGAAATAAGGACCAAAGAGCCTTTGTAGGAGGCTCTTAGAGTGACAGCGGTGAGGAAAATAAAGAAAGGACTAACCATGAAACGTGCCTCATGGCTCAACCATCTAGTGAGGTACATTCTAACTCCTCTTATTATAGCGATGATAATTCTTCAATTGATGACAATACTTTACAAAATGAGTACAATAAAATATGTGAACTTAGCCTAAAAGACATAAACCTATACAAGTTTTTGAAAAATAAAAATGGACTTTTAGACAATGAAATATTCAAACTAAAAGAAAAACTTAAGAGACTTGAAAGAAAAAAGTTTGCGACAATGAATGTGGATCATGTCAAGAACTTTGAATTGAAAACGAGAGTCTTAAAAGTATGCAAGCTAAACTTCTAGTTGAAGCATCTAAGTTTACAAAATTTGAAAACAGTACTCGATCGTTAAAAGATATGTTAAGTATTCAAAAACCCTTCGGTGATAGAGTGGGTATAGGCTATAATAAAAGTGAAGCATCTGCAAGTGAAACTAGGCAAGTAAAAATTCTAAAATCAACTAAAAATGAGTCAACATCGGACGGTTCCCATAAAGAGAGGGACACTTTCCTTAAAGATAAGGAAACCGTCGCACTGTTTGTTGCTAAAGACGCAACAATGACGAATTCAAATAACAAATTGACTTTTAAACCTAAGCATTTAGTTACTAATAAAGTTAAAGTACCTATTGCCACATAAAAAGAAGTCAAACAATTTTATAAACCTTTCTTAAAACCCAGACTTGGTTTTGCAAACAAATATCATAGGTCAAAAACTCCACCTTCTAGAAAAGTTAATAATTCTCAAGCTCGGTCTAGAACTACGCAACCTAGAAACAATTTTAGGAGACTAAATCAATATCCCGTAACTTGGAATAACTTTTCGCAAAGTTATGTCCCATGGGGAATGTGTACACCATTTCAACATCCTAACAAGACGCAACAAATGTAAGGGATGTTTGATGCTTACACTTTTGGACCTATGAGATATTGGGGACCAAATGTTTGAATGTTCTTAATATATACTTAGGCTTGCGTGAAAATTAACATGGAGCTCGAGGAATGGATAAAAGATAGCGGATGTACAAAGCACAAGACATACAACAAAAGTCTTTTCTCAACCTACCTAGCATACAATGGAGGTAACATAATCTTGGTAGTAACTTGCGTGGAAAAATCATTGGAAAATATACGATCTCTCATAACTCCCTTACTATTAGAAATGTTGAGCATGTAGATAACTTAGCTTTTAATTTGCTTAGCGTCAGTCAAATTTGTGATAGTAAGTGCAAAGTAATATTCTCTGAGCATGATAGCGAAATAACTAGGAATGAAAATCCATAGGAAAAGGTATTAGGAAGAATGGGCTATACGTAAGAAATTAGGCAATAAACCGGAAGACAAATTATGTCTTGCCACCATGGACGAGAGATCAACCTTATAGCATAGAAGAATAGGACACACAAATATGCGTCTAATCCAATGATGAGGTGTCATTATATACACTTTTTTTGGAGTCATTTAACCTCTTAAATCATGCAAATATACCTAAAATACATGCTTAATCATTTTTTTTGTGTTTTTAGCACTTAGATGGCATTTGAAGGAAAAATACACATGACTTGGACTCAATTTAGGAAGAAACGGACAAGATTTCAACTCTACATGATAATTGATATCAAAAGGGCATACATAATGTGAAGATGGCGTCGCGATTCCCTGCGACGGCGTCAGAAGGCTCAAGCGACGACGTCAGAGAATTTTAAGATGACGTCTTAAGGTAATGCTTAAGATGGCCTTATAGAAGTTTTGGTTTAGGGTGATGTCGCAATCTAAAACAAGCGACGCCATCGCAATAATTTTCCTATATATACAAACCCTAGTTTTTGGTTTTAAATAGGTGGAATTCGTGAGGCATATTTGGCACGAGAGCATTCGCGTCGTCATTTGGAGGTAGGTTCGCCATGATAATCTGCGAACACGAGGGATACGTATAAGGTCACTATATTTAATAAAATTTATGCAAAGTATGAATGTATGCAAAATATATGAATGTATGCAAATATGAATGTATGCAATACATTAGATATGAGACTTTCGAAGTATGATAAAAACTTTATTATGTAAAGTTTAGAAATCAATATATATCTCAACATATATATCATAGTATTTATTAATAAATACTTAGTGATAAAAACACCCGCAATATATAATGCTAGAAACGTAATTGCAAGAACGACTTGGCCGGCATCTTGAGGAATTTGCGCGCTAAAATTTTAAAAATAAAGTTATAGTTTAGGTTTTGAAAACGACCTAGTTCTCTATAACTCATGGCTCTGGTACCAATCTTTAACACCCCCAAATTTACACGCAGCGGAACCAACAATTTGGGGGTGTGCATAGAAAGTAGGTTCGTGTAATTCGCTTGTAAATTATGAAATACTTACACATTACACCGCAAGTGTGACGGGTAATTAGAATAGGAAGATCATTCTAAGGAGTAGTGCATGATTAAGTGAACACGTTTGTTTACCTATACGAGTTTCCACGCGGTAGATTAGATTAGAATTAGATTAGTAGTTAATTAGTTTAAACCAAACTCCTTCAAAACCAAGATTTTACTTGCTTTCTAAAAATATAAAAATACCAAAATAATCTTCTTTCAAACTGTAGACCTTAGTTACATTCTATTCGAGCCTACCCCAACCTATTCCCCGAGTGGAGTCTATTTGAGCTATTAGTAAGTGGTTTGATAATACGGCATATGGTTTCTTTTTAGGAAAGCGAGTGGCTTACCCCGTTGTTGCTAACTATGTTAGGAACACTTGGGGTAAATACGGACTGTTAAAATCAATGCTTAACTCCTCTAGTGGGATATTCTCATTCTAGTTTAGCACTATGGATGGTTTGGATGCGATGCTTAAAAATGTTCCATGGTTTATTCGCAATAATCCGCTTATTCTAAAAAAGTGGAATCCGGATGAGAACTTATTGAAAGAAGATGTAGGTAATGTTTCGGTCAAGGTTAAACTCCATGGTCCCTATGACTGCATTTAGTGAGGATGGTTTGAGTGCCACTGCTACTAAGCTTGGTACTCCTTTAATGCTTGATTCGTATACATCTGACATGTGCATCCAATCATGGTGTAGGTCAAGCTATGCTAGAGCATTGATTGAGGTTCGGGCTGATGTGGAGTTGAAAGATACCATTGTGGTGGCTATGCATAAAATTACTAAGGATGGCTTTTATACGTGTAATATCCGTGTTGAGTATGAGTGGAAACTTCCTAGATGTGCGTGTTGTAAGGTTTTTGGTCATATTTAGGAGGAATGTCCCAAGAATATAGGTGCTGGTGAGGCGAAGAACTTGAAGAAGCCTAGTCAAATTCCTAAAGGTGTTCCGGTTGTTCTGAAGGTAGGATTTAAACCAGCAAAACAAGTGTATCAACCTGTTTCTAAAAAGCCTATTGCTTACACTAGTAGAAATAAGAAGAAAAATGTAGAGCCTTCTAAATAGGTTAGTAAATCATTTGATGTGCTTAACTCGGTTGAAAATGATGTGGACTTAGGTACCAATGGGGGACTTCAAATTTAGCTAGTCAAGAGGCCAATTCTAGTGGATCTTCATTTTGGAATGTGAGTTCTAGTAGTCCTAGTACTAATCCTATTGTCGAGAAAATTAATAAGATTGAAAGATTGATTATTGATGGGAAAGTTACTCTTGTGGATGATGAGGGAAAACCTTTAAAAAGGATTAATTCTTTAGAAGATTATGATAGTGAGGATGAAGTTGCTTTATTTGATAATGAAATGGCTAGTTTTTTGGCTAAGAAGGATGGTTATGGCACTAATAGTCTAATGGAGAAGTGGAAGGAAACTTACGAGAATACTGACTACGACTATGACCCATACGATGATGATATGTACGAAGGTTAGGAAGTTCCTGAAAAGTTTCAATATATTTGTGATAATTTGGATATTAAAGTTAGAGGTCGTAAGAAGAAATAATTTTCTTGAATTATTGTTTCTTTTTAGGTCTAGTCAAGTTGTTTTCCTTCCTCCAAGGAAGTTGTTTGCCTATGTAACGGGCGGAGATGTGGGACTCACCCTAATCCTTTGTACTTAATTGTTTTTTTGCATAATAAAATTTACCGAGAAAACTCTTTACCCCCTAAAAAAACCTAATCCTCGAGTGAACGATAAATTAACCCTCGAGACTTGCCTATACTACACTACAACGATTAGGTGCATTGCCTAGGGGTTGTAAAACTTCGGTGTTTGCAACCACTCACATCAAGTTTTTGGCGCCGCCTCCTTGGGAATAGTCTAGGTTTCGAATTCTATTTAGCTTAGGTCTACTCACAAGATTCCTATCAAGTGAGATTTTTATTTTCTTTTTATTAGCTTTCTCATAGTCTATCTTTTTTTCGTTCCCTTTGTTCATAAAAACCCTTTTTTTTATTTTGTTATTAAAATTATGATTTAAAATGTATAGTTATAAGTATTCTAATTTAGATAAATTAATATGGTTAGCTGAAACCTTGAAAAAAGGTTCCCCTTTTAGGCCAAATAGTGATAAACCTCCTTTGAGATCTTATCAACTTTGGAATAAAACTTTCTATGAGAAGGCCTATAGGAAAAGTGACCAAATGTACTAAACTTAAGAGATGAGCTCCCTCGCAAAGACTCATAAGTTGGATGACATGATAGAATTGCCTAAGTTACAGCCTAATAAAACATATAAAAAGGTTTTAGAATGTGAAATGGTTATGGTTAAGATACCTAGGTGCATGTTACGGTTAGGTTCTATCGATACATATGATGAGTCTATAGGTAGTCTAGATATAATGAATAATGAGGTAGGAAATCCGAGCCTACAAAGTAACCCACAAGTCCTCCCATCATTTGAGGTATACACCCCGCTCATGACTTACCCGGAAGAAGTAGAATAGACTTTAGGAACCCCGATGGAGGTAGAACCTTTGGACTAAATGAAACTAGAGGATGTAGGCTTGGATAATTATAGTCATGACATTCCTCTTAGTTCTAGGAAAGTTCCTAGTGTTGATGAACCGGAGCGTCAACCAAATCCCTTAACTAATTGTCCACCCTTAGAGGTAAGTTTAGGAGAAGAAAGAGGCCCCGAACTACCCATCAAACCACATAGTACGAATAGTTTTAGGATGAAAGTAGTAGACAGTTTGACCATTCATACACTGCATTCACCTCACGCGGCATCTTTCCACTCTAAGGATGTGTATTGCTGTTATCACCCATGTATAGATGACCCTAAGAAACATTATGGATTTAAACCATGAATACTAGAATCTCTAACTAAGAGTTTTTTAAATTCGGAGGTGATAGAAGATGATTTCTTAGGAGAAAGACTTAGTTTACCCATTAAAACAAAATGGATTAGGAAAGGGTACGATTAAACACACCATTTGGAGCATATAATTCAACAAACACTTTTTCAACATGTTGATCCAACTTGAATAGATCTTGAATTCCTTAGCTTGTGTAAGATTTAGTTATGCAAGGTAAATCCTACACAACTACGGTAGAAAATTTGTAAAATATATCAAAGACTATGCGGAATCTAATCTTTGATCAATAAGAAGAATATGCAATAAAACAGTAATTCTAATGAACATACATATTAAGAAACAAAGCTTCAATATATTAATACAAATACTCTAACTAGTATTAGGGTTACAAAAACCTTGAAGCTATAACGATATCAAAACAAAAGATTTCTAGATAGCAAACTCTATGCCATAGGACCTCCTTTTATACACCAAGGAGTCCTAGTCGATTTATAATATATTCCTAAAACTTAGAATATTCACTATGATCTATTCTATAAAGAACTCATACTTATCACGTAAGTAATCTTGATCTCCAATCAATCTTTATCCTTTCATCTGTACTTTACCATTCTCTATTTGACAGTAGAAAGCTCTATCAGCAGTCCATAAGATCTTTGGCAATTGTAACTTTTGTACTAGCAGCATTAACTTAGCATTTTTTGTGATATCAAACTCTATGCCCTAGGACCTCCTTTTATACACCAAGGAGTCCTAGTCGATTTACAATATATTACAAAAACTTAAAATATTCTCAAAGATCTATTCTATAAATAACTCATACTTATCACGTAAGTAATCTTGATCTTTAAGCAATCTTTATCTTTTAGCAGTTGTAACTTTGTACCAGCAGCATTAACTCTTAACAAGCAGTAGTAACTTATACACCAGCAACATTAACTTAGCAGTAGTAACTCCAAGATCATCATGAAGACTTTTAATCCTAACAATCTTCCCCTAAACTCTTCTTTAAAATCTCAAGTTTCTTCATTGAAAGCTTCATTAATCACTAGGAGAATGCTTCAAAACACTTCATTGATTCTTGAGTTGTTTTGTGATGAGCTTAAAAAGCTAATAACACATTTCATTCTAATGAACAGCTTGCAGCTTCCTATTTAGCATATCTATGATTGTAGCAGGTGTAAAAGGATATCTCTTTTCTACCAGCATATAAATGTGCACATTTTGCTTCCTCGATTAATGTACTTCACATGAATCATATAGCTTCCAATCCAATACTCTGTTAATAAACCATGTTGAAATCTTCAATACTTGATCTTCCAACATTTGGATCAACATTGTCTTAGATCACCCTGATAACACTCCCTCATAGCCTCCTCTAGCCTTGTTGACCCATTCCTTATCTTTTACAATTTCCTATAGGTTTCTAAATCGTTCCTTGTCAAAGCTTTTGAGATATATGACTGAATACTAAGTACATTTTTGAACTTCCATTCAACCCTGATTATCTGGTAATAGGTTTTCTACCCTTCTTTATGGATCTTGTAGTCAACAATTCTTGAGCTTAGTTTCCCAAAGAATAGCAACAATTGCTACTCTTTTATCAAGAACAAATTCTATTAGTCCCTTGAAAGCTCTCCTGTTTCTTTATCCTCTTCCAATTTTTGTTTATTTAGAGCTTTCTTTACCTAACTAAATGAAAGGATAAGTTCTAAATTAACTTGCTCTCTTAGAGCTTCCTTCTACTCTTGTCTTACTGCCTTCTGCTCTTACTTCACTGCCTTCCACCAATTCTGTTTCCATATCTACAAATGTGTTTACCCTTTTCATAGCTTTGTCAAATAACTCCTGAATATCATCAAAGCTTTTGTTCTTCAACTGATTATTCTTGTATCCAGCCATGTTTTTTTAGATAAGTAGACATTGTATTTATCTTTTTAAGCATTAGTGGTGTGGTTTGTATCCTCTTTTCCTTAAAAAATCTCTCATTGCTGCAAAGTGTTTCTTTCTTGCTTCTAAGAGTTGTATAAACAACTTGGAATTCTCTTTAATACTCAACTCCTCTTGTTCTTTTTCTTGCATTTGTTGAGCCATTTGATAATTAGCATCGATCATTGCTTGAACATTATCTTATGAAATAATGTTAGCTTCTTCTTCTTTTTCAGCTTTCTCTCTTGCAAGTCTTACTTCCTCATCAAATTCAGCTTGTAACTTTGAAGCAATTTCTTTATTAAGCTTGATTAGTTCTTTCTTCTACATAGGCTTCTTAGGTTCTACCATTTTGCCTTCACCTTTATCCTGAACATTGAGTTGTGGTGGTTGTAGTGAAGAAACTGTTGGTGTAGTTGCTTTCCCCTCTTCATGAATAACAAGCCTTTTAGCCTGGACTTTGTGCAAAGTCAGCTGTAAATTGTTTGTATCCGCAGTTTGTTTGTAATTGTACCCTACTTTGGTTCTTGTAACATAACCTTGTTAGCCTTGGGTTTTGCACTTTTCAAAGCTACAAGTGCTTGAGCTAAAGTAACTTCATCAACACTTAAGTTCACATATTTAGAAGCAACTTCAATTTCAACAACCACCTCATCACCAACTAAGTCATGTACTCCAAACATATCTGTATCAGCATCAAAATGAGTACCGACTAAGTTAATTCCTGCATCAGCATCAATATCAGCTATCCTCCCCTGTTTAGATGCATCATCCTGATCACCCAAACTAGCTTCATCAGAGGAAATCACTCTTGCAGATCTACCAACCTTGTATAATCTTTTGAGCTTGTGAGTTCTTGACCCTCCTTTCTTTTCTAACTTCTTGACTCCCAGTTTTAAACTTGTAATCTCCTGAGCTTGAGCAGTCTTTATGTTCTCTAGGTCAAGGATTGTTTGTTACAATTTGGTACAAAATTCCATCAATTCCTTAAGTTTCATACTATCCTCATCACTTTGAGGTATGTTAACTCCTACGAGCAATGAATCATTGGATGTTTTAGATACATTCTCAAACCCAGTTTGAGCAATAGTATCCCCCATGGTTTCTTGGCGCCTAGGACCACCTCCTAAACTAGTTCCTAAGGAACTTGATTTATTAGGTGTTGCCTTCGATTGGGTCTTATTAATGTTACCCTTATCATGCTTTGCATCTAAGCTAGTAGCAGTAGTGGCAGCCCTTTCCAAACTGTTATCCATCTCCTCATAGACAGCCTCATCTGCAACATTGTATGTAGGACCACTAGGCTGAGGTACCTCAGTGTCCTTTCTCTTTAGTTTCCTAGGATTTTGTTTCTTTTGAGGTTGAGATGTTGATGGTTGAATAATGGTGGGTGTGTGATGGGGATCAGTAGGATTTGCTGAACCTTCACCTATTTCTTCTTGAGCTTGTACCATCATTGTTGGAAATAATGGTGTTTCTCTTCTAGAAAAGCCTTTCCCTACCCTTCTCATGTTTCTAAAAATCTTCTTAGTGTGAGAGGGTGTAACATAAATCCTTTATGATTTGACATTCCTTCCAGTTGTTTCTCTAGAAACACTTGTACAAATCTTGGATACATTAAGAATTTACCAGACACATTCTCTAAATTCCGTCACCATACTTTCAAAATGTACTTTGAAAAGATAAACTTTTGGTTTGTAGCTAACCAATAATGCAGAAGCCAATTCTACTAAATTCATTCCATGCAGTAGTCTTAGCACTTAGGCATTGCAAAATGGTATGAATAAGGAATTTCCATTGAGGAGAAAAGAATGCCTTATAGAATGTAAGCTTCTGTGAAAGTTTTTCATACCCCATCCTTGTAAGTTCTTCAAAAATGGTAGCATTTGGCAAGCAATCCGTACCTTCCTCATCATTTAGTTGAAGGTCACGTCTAACAGATGCTTCAGTAACAATTATCTTCTTCCCATCCACTAGGGCTTGTAACTGTACTTCCCCATTGACAGTTTTCACCTTGACAGTAGCCCAGAATTGTTCAATGCACGAAGTATATATAGTAGGATTGATCGTTAGTGCATATTTGATAGGGTTTGCATTCAGAAAATCAACAATTTGCTCAAACCCTTCACTTTTAGCGGGTTTAGACAAAAATGCGACCAATTGTTAGTAAACAGCGAACTGGTAGGGTCTCATTATGTTGGGTTGATGATGAATGATGAAATTGAGAGTAGGGATTTGAGTTTAGAGAGTATAATGTATTGAATGAAATCATTAAATGAGTGAATGAAACCCTTAATCGAAGTATTTATGAAAATACCCTCAAACACAGTAACGATTCACCAACCGTTTAAGTTATGCTAGCAGCATTAACTCTTTCAATAGCAATAGTAATTATGCCTAGCATCATTAACTTTCAATACCAACATAGTAAGTTTATGCCTAGCAGCATTAACTTTCAACAGCAGTAGTAAGTTATGCCTAGCAGCATTAACTTTGAGTTACCAGCATTAACTCCAATTCCAGTCCAAACACTCTCTGTTTTTAATATATTCAACTCTCTTTCTGTTTTTCAACTCACAACTCTCTCAATTCTTTTCTCAACCAAATAACCCTTTCAGTATTTTATTTACATAACTCCTTTTTGTTTTTTAAGTCACAACTTCTCTTTCTGTTTTATTCTCACAAAACACACTCAATTCTTTTTCTTACAACTTTCCACAATGTAATTATACTAGTATATTAATAATACTTAACAGCATTACTTAGCATATAAAGTATAAACCTAAACAGCACAAATTATACTAACACCATAAACTTTTTAATGACATGAATAACAGTACTGATTCATATAAAACCTCGTACAAAAACATAAAGAGATAAAAAGATTTTAAGGATTTAGCCATTCCAATACTAGCAATCAAATATTGAAACCTACTTACATCAAAAGCTTTTGTAAGTAAATCGTGGCAACATTCTTAGTCATTATGATTTAACATTTGAATCAACTTCTTTTTCAAGCAAAAATCCCTAATAAAGTGATGTCTAATCTCTATATGCTTTGTTTTTGAATGAAAACATAATATCAGGTCTTGAAGAAGTAAGATACATCAATGAACCAATCATTGATCTATATAAATGAACATCCACTTCTTCACCATCTTCATCCTTGAGCAAAAGCTTTTGAGTTTCCATAGGTGTGCTTGCTGTCTTGACATTAGTAAAACCAAATTTCTTCAAAATCTCAGTCACATACTTGTCTTGACTGATAAAAATCCCATCCTCCTTCTGCTTTACTTGCAGTCCTAAGAAGAATGTGAGTTCACCCATAGAACTCATCTAAAACTTCTTATGCATCATCTTCTTAAACTTAGTGCGTAATGACTTCTTTGTGAGCCAAAAATGATATCATATACATACGAGGTAATGACTTGAACTAACAGAATATCCTCTATTGTCCCTTCGATAAACAAAGGTCTTGTCGTATCCTTTCCCTATTTGAAACCCATTGTCCAACAAATAAGTTAACAAGGTTTTATACCAAGCTCTGAGAGATTGATGCATCCATAAATCCCTTTTCTACTTTTGTATACTCTTGCAGGGAAGTCCCTGGATCTTCAAATCCTGGTGTTGACAAACATAACTTCCTCTTCAATCTACCATACAGAAAAGCACTCTTGACAATACATGCGGTACGCCACAAAGTCTTTAAATGAGGCATAGGCTAAAAATAGCTTAATTGCTTCAATTCTTACAACAGGGGAAAAGACTTCATCATAGTCAATCCCTTCTTCTTGTGTGTACCCTTGAGCAACCAATCTTGCTTTATTTTTAATCACAATTCCTCTTTTATCTTTTTTATTCCTGAAGACCCATTTAGTACCTAGGTAACTCCACTAAAGTCCAAACTTCTTGTAACTTAAATTGTAGAAGCGCTTCCTGCATAGCCTCTATCCAGATTGGATTCTTTAATGCATGAATTACCTTTTTGGGTTCTTCTTGTGATAAAAAGCAAGTAAATAAGCAATTTTGAAAGTCTTTATGGTTTGTTCTTTGCTGAACTAAACTAAACAAACCATGTTCTTCCAAATTCTTTGTCATTCTTCTTGTTTGAGGTGCTGAATTCAAGTCTCCAATAATTTATTCAACTGGATGATCTTTGTGTACTCTTGTAGTTCGAATAGGACTGACAGGAATAAATGCATCTAAATTGTTCATGTCAGCCTCTGCACCAACATCTTCATCATCATTTGAATAGACAATATCTTCCAAAGTAGGCATATTTGGATCATCTGGAAGTTCAATGCCTGTTTTTTCACCAACAACATTAACTTCATTTGTGCTAGTAGCATTAACACTGTTAGTGCTATTAACATTATC
The DNA here is from genome assembly GCA_026074375.1 of Tanacetum coccineum. Classification (NCBI taxonomy): domain Eukaryota; kingdom Viridiplantae; phylum Streptophyta; class Magnoliopsida; order Asterales; family Asteraceae; genus Tanacetum; species Tanacetum coccineum. The sequence continues at coordinate 104,309 of BQNB010001652.1, read as the reverse complement.
ATCCTTATTTTGATCAATACTTTCACTATCTTTTCTTGGATCTTCATCAACCTTCTTCTCATCATCTCTTAAAGGTTTAAATCTAGCATCAGGAGAACTCTTTGAACTTTGAGAGAATGGTGGATTAGCCATCCACAATGGTAGCAGAATGTAATCTTTGTCAAGTACTGTCTCCATTCTAGCTTTACCTGCATCATCACACGCATCTTACCTGCATTAACCAATAGACAGAATTATTTGTGTACAACTGGCAAATAATATCATTGACTTTGTTAGTAGCATCAATATCAAAACACATTGCCAATATTAGGTCCCACTTCCAGCACTATAGGTGTATCCTCACAAAACAGTTACATGCAGTTCTCTTCAACTATTCTAGTTTCTACTAATGACTACTCTATACTATGCTTTATACTATTGATGAAAGCAACATAAGAAATCTTTATCAGCCTTACCATCAAACTAGCCTAATTGATCAAAGGGTATAGCGAATTGTAACAGGACATCCAAATGGTTATCATAAAGCCTAAAAGTTGTTCTCACCAAGGAAAAAGTTCATAAATGGTCTTGTTCTGAGCATAGTTATTTCTAATACCCTATTTTGCACAAAGCAAGCAGTAATAACAGCTTTGGCCCAAAAAGTAGTAGGTATCTTAAGAATCGCTAGCCCTTTGTCCAAAAGGCAGCCTCAATTATGTTCTATTTTCCTCTTAGCACTCTATTTTGTTGAAGGAGTTCTAGCTACACTAAATTCACTCTTAATACCTTTTCTCTCAACAAAACTGATTCATCTCTTATCTGGAACTCAGTTCCATTGTCACATTAAATACCTTAACCCTTTGATGTATTAGATTTTCCTCTCTAGATAAAAGGACTATAAGTATGTCCGCTAGTACTCTCTTTATATCTAAAAGAAAACCACAACTAAACCTATGGTTAACATCTGTGATAACTAGACAGTACTAACTTTTTCATTAAACTTTTTACAAATGTTATGACCAAACAAATCCAGTGCAACATATCTAAGGTTGGCTGATTGAACTTACTATTTTGGACTTACAAGAAGCACTATGTTGCTTTCCCTTTTGACAAGCAACACAGGTTTGATTATTTTCAAAAAAATTTTGAAGGTAAACCTCTTACAAGATTTCCCTTAACCAGTTTATTCATAGTTTTGAAATTTATGTGTCCAAGCCTCCTATGCCAAAGTTCAGATTCATCAAATGTGGCTTTTGCAAAGAGACAAGTTAGACCTCCTTTAGGAACAATATTCTTTAGATCAACCTTTAACATAATGTTCTTTCTAGGAACTTTAATAAAATTTGGACTAATTTCATCTCAAGTTAACTTAAGTTGGAGATAAAACAATACTTCAGTGTCATTAAAGAGAATACTAATTCTTTTTAGTCACAACCACATTTGTGAACACTAAATAGGTTAAACTTTAAACTCTTTTACAAATACACAATTCCTCAAAATCCAAACCAGTTTGATTGAACCTCCGCCTGTGATGTTCCCTCCTTTGGTTACCATCCAAAGGCAACATATCCTCCAACAATCTTTCATAGTCTAGATAAATAGGGACATGTGCCACTATCAGTGCCTTGAGCATGCCACTAGTAATTACTCCTTGATCATGTAAAGTCCTTAATGGACTGCCTTTTTGCACATTAAATAAGAAAATCAGCTTCTTTTAAGGACTAAGACATCACAAACTGGATCTGCCTTGAGCATCCACATAATCAAACTTTTTCAGGTGAATGCTGCAAACGTGTTGTGTTTGAAACATGGTCTAAGAACGATAGTCTTTGGTTTCTAAACCCAACAAGCTGAGGCCTTAACAACATTAACATTATTTCCCTTAACATCATTAACTACTGCTTTTTGCCTAGTAGCATTAACTACTTCTTTTGGCCTAGCAGTATTAAAATTTTTATCTTTAACAATATTAACCCTCTGATTAAAATTACTGTTTTTAAATGTTGTATTCTTGTGAATGGGACACTTAACAGTTGAATGTGCTAAATCAGGAAGATTTGATCTTGGATCTACTAGCACTATTTATTGTTATTTTTCAGGTGAGCATTAAACTTAACTTGTTTGAGGTAGGTATTAAGTGATACTAGCCAGACTTCATTTTGTAACTCTCTGTGAACCATATTCTTTTAGGGCAGCGGGTGAGTCTTTTTGACAAAATTCTAATGATTCACCATTTTAGCATTGTTCCAAACAGGTTTTATATTTTGAAATTGTTTTTGATTCACCTTTTTACAATCTACCTGCAAGTGATCAAAACTTCCACATATATAACAAGCTTTGTTAAACATTTTAAAGTTACTTCCTAGTCTCTGAGACATCATATTATTCTAGTTTCTTTGATTGCCTCTAGGAATATGAATGTTTTGCCTATTTGCTAATCTGATTGATTGACAGTTTTCCTAGCAGTCTTTTCTTGCTGTTTAGGTTTGAACAAACTCTATCTTAGCAAAACTAGCTTAAATGTTTTCTTTTTCAATCTAGACGAGGCACATCATCTTTCTCCTATCAGACACCCAATCTTCAATAAAATGGACCCATATTCTTCTAACGAGCTGTAGGATTTGCTTCACAAGCCTAGCTTCATTGTTCTAACTACAGCTTAATAACTATAAGGCTCACTGTAAACTCTTCAAAACTAGAGAATGATAAATCAGGTGTGGAGGCATATAAAAGTTTTCATGTATACGGGAGGTGGAACAACATTATAGCCTAAACCTGTTTTGCCCTTATCAACTAGCTACAGTCTATTATTAGCATAAGCTTTTTATATGACTTCTAAATTTTTTCTAACTTTAGTTAGCTAATTTCATCTTTTTGTTTTTAAGCATTACCAACTTCCTCTACTAACGTCTGTAATGGGTACTTCCTCGTAATGAATCTCACGGTTTTAAGACCTTGAAATACTTCCTCAATAAACATACTCATTTTTCTGATATACTAGAAGGTCTTGCTTCTACAGACACTAAACTATTTTTATAAGCAATAGCATTTAACTTAGATGTCCTTAAGTCTTTTAACAGATGTTTATTTTGTTCTTTAAGTATTTTAACACTTTTTCTAACCGATGATGAACAGATATAGAATCAGTAGATACCTCAAGGTTAGAACTTGTAGAAGAGTAAGCCATGAGTGCAAAGTTAGTTGAACCTTCTTCTACTTGATCACTCCAATCATAACCAGAACCATCAAAAGACACCAAAGCATTAGAAGTAGTTGTCTCCACTGGCACAACCCTTCTTGTGTTCTCCCTATTCCCATTTTCTCAGTTCCTTGAGCCTGTCTCCCTTGCAAAATGTCCTCTTTTGTGGCAGTTGTAACACTTCACCTGGACTTATCAAACCAATGGTCTCATTACCATTAACAGTAAAGCTTTATTCCACATGTTCTTCAAGAATACTCCTTGCCCGCATAGTTGACATAGCCATCTGCCACCATCAAGTCCATCTCTTCAAAAATCATCCAGGATTAATTTGTTACAAGTCCTCATTGTCAAGTTATGGACTGCTTGGTTCACATGCAAAGAAAGCACAGATAATAGCATCACTCAAATTATCAATTGTTGTTGAGTTAACAGCAGTAGCTTGAGTGCTAGAATTTGTAGCACCATGAGCAGTATTAACTGCTACTACCATTATGAACAGCCGGTGCTGTTTGAGGACACAAAGGCTACATTTTGTGTGTTTGTGCTTGAGCTTGATGTCCCTTTGACCTCTGGTTCATAGATCTTCAGGTTGTTGTAAAGATCATCTAAGCTTAATGTATCTATCTCAGGCTTGTTCCTCCATACAATGGTATGTGTGTTCCATTCTGGTGACAGACTTCTTAAGAACTTCTGATTCACATCTTCTTGTGAGATACTTTCACCATGAATCTCCAACTGACTGATAAGCTTTTGAAGCCTATCAAAGGTTTGATCTAACACCTCTGAGCTAGATGCAGTAAAATTTTCATACTGCTGCTTTAGAAGATTCCTCTAAGTCTTTTTAGTAGCAGCATTCCCTCCAAACCTCTTCTCAACAGCCTGCAGCAATGACTTGGCATATTTGATGGAGTTAAACTTTAATTGATGTTCATTAGGGATTCCCATCAATAAAGTGCTTCTTGCCTTCAACTCTAACCTCCTTTGTGCCTTTTCTCACATTATAGAAGCAAATTATAGTCCTCCAACAATTACCTTTAACAACTTTTGTTATTGGAGGTGCATTACCATTCTCTATAACTTTACATAGAGAATAATCAATCATCTAGATGTACTATTCCATCCTCATCCTTCAAAGCTCATATTCACCTGGTTTGAGCATAGGCACTTTTGATGCAGCCACCATATGTACTAAGTCTTGATCTATGTCTTATTAGCAAAGTTTCTCAAAGCAACAAGCTCTGATACCACTTGTTGATCCCACTTGAATAGATCTTGAATTCCTTAGCTTGTGTAAGGTTTAGTTATGCAAGGTAAATCCTACACAACTATGGTAGAAACTTTGTAAAATATATCAAAGACTATGCGGAATCTAATCTTTGATCAATAAGAAGAATATGCAATAGAACAGTAATTCTAATGAACATACATATTAAGAAACAAAGCTTCAATATATTAATACAAATACTCTAACTAGTATTAGGGTTACAAAAACCTTGAAGCTATAACGATATCAAAACAAAAGATTTCTAGATAGCAAACTCTATGCCCTAGGACCTCCTTTTATACACCAAGGAGTCCTAGTCGATTTACAATATATTCCTAAAACTTAGAATATTCACTATGATCTATTCTATAAATAACTCATACTTATCACGTAAGTAATCTTGATCTCCAATCAATCTTTATCCTTTCTTCTGTCTTTATCCATTCTCTTTTGACAGTAGAAACTCTTTCAGCAGTCTTAATCTTTGAGCAGTTGTAACTTTTGTACTAGCAGCATTAACTTAGCACCAACAGTAGTAACTTATACACCAACAACATTAACTGTGTACAAGCAGTAGTAACTACTTAGAATATTTTCTTTAATCTTCACCAGCAGTACTAACTTTACACTAGCAGTACTAACATATACTAGCAGTAGTAACTAGCAGTACTAAGTTACACTAGCAGTAGTAACTATAAACTAGCAGTACTAACTACTTAGCATATTTTTCATTAGAGTTAATGAACAACACTAACATTAGCTTAGCACCAGTAACACAAACCTTAGCAACAGTAACTTCAAGATCATCATGAAGTCTTTTAATCCCAACAATCCTCCCCTAAACTTGATATTCTCCTTCAAAATTTCAAGTTTCTTCGTTTAAAGCTTAATTAATCACTAGGAGGATGCTTCCAAACACTTCATTGATTCTTGAGCTATTTTGTGACACATTAATTAGGAACTTCATGTACACAATTTTTACTTAGGAACCATATGTACACTTTCAACTAGTCCCGGTTACACAACTATAAAGCTATGCACAGTAAAATATATATATTGACATCTTTAGATATAAAAATAATGGGAGTTGAATCTTTGATAATCATTGTTTCAAAAAGAAATCACTATCATCTTTTAGTTAAGCTACAAAATTTTTGTGTTTGATAATTCTACCTAAAACACGGCTATGATGCAGGGGCGAGCTAGTAGGGGGACTATTGGGTGCTGAGCCACCCCTAATCAATCTATTTATTCATTATTTATTTATATTACAAGCCGTTTTTTCTACTAGTTTTTTACATTGAGACCCCTTTATATCATTATACTTTTTTGCAATTAGTCACAGATCGGCCCCTTTACTACAAAAAGTCCAGGCTCTCCCCTGATAGATGATCAAACGTACTAATCAGTGTTTTTTCATATCTATTTAGAAAAAACTACATTTTTGTCCCTAATGTTCTTACATCAATTGACATGTTTCGTCCCTATTTATTCGAATTAATTACTACCACTCGTTCCTTATTTTTGAAACTAATAACCCTCATGATCCTTTATTTTGGAGTGTTGAAAATGTAAGTTTTTTCGTTAAGTCTAAAAGTGAGAGGGGTATTTTTGGTCTTTTTACGCCTGTCACCAGCTTTTTTCAAAAGAATATTACAAAAGTCAAAAAATCATACATCTTATTCTCTTTTTCTTATCCTTCACCTCTACCAATTACATACTATTCACAAAATCAAAAACACAAATCACAAAAATAATCTTTTCATTTTATCATTCACGTATTTCTTTGCAAAATCATAAACAAAATTAATGAATATTAAAAACACTAATTTCTAAAAATTAAAAATCTTGAAGCTAACCATCCGACCAGATCTCGTCAACCATTACATATTTACCAAGAATCAATGAACTATAAATTACACAACATTTTGAGTTATTAACACACTCTCTTCCTTATTACGGAGTACATATTTATTTACTATTCAAAATTCCCACCTATTAGAATCTTAAAAAAATCCAACCCAGATCTATTATTTCAAAACATCTTCTATAATACATTTTTCTCTTTTCTTTCTTTAAAATATAATTGTAATTGTATTGAATTACATCCTAATCGTGTTTGGTTGAAAGAGTTGAAGGAATTGTAATTCAAATTACATTACGCTGAGTGTTTGGTTTACGCTGTAATTGTAATTCAGTCATTCCAATTACGTCAAGTGAGGGAATTTTAGATTACTGTGGAAGTTTGATGGAAAGATTTTGGAATTTCGTTGTAATTAGAATTTTTTACTTTAATAACATTAGTTTTTAATTATTATCTATTAGTATTTATTATATTATTATTATTATTATTATTATTATTATTATTATTATTATTATTATTATTATTATTATTATTATTATTATTATTATTATTATTAGTATTATTATATTATATAAATATTAAAATAATAATAATAATAATCTTTATTATTATTATTATTATTTATTATTATTATTATTATTATTATTTATTATTATTATTATAATTTTATTATTATTATTATTTATACTATTATTATTATTAATTAGTATTATTATTATTTATTATTATTTATTATTATTATTTTTATTATTATTTATTTATTAATATTATTAGTATTATTATTATTAATATTCTTATTTTATTATTTTATTATTATTATTTTATTTTTATTTTTTATTTTTTTTATTATTAATAATAATTATTATTAATATTAGTATTATTATTTATTAATATTATTATTTATTATTTTATTATTATTATTATTTATTTTTATTATTATTTTGTGTTTTATTATTATTATTATTTCTTAGAATTATTTTTTATTATTATTATTTTATTATTTTAATTGTAATATATTAATTTTTAAGTTTTAGTAAAAAAAATGAATTACATTACATGCGAGGTTAGCCTTAAACATTGTAGATTTCATCAATTACAATTACAAACATTACAATTACAACACATTCCAATTCTTTGAATTAGAATTACATAAATGATAAGTCCTTACTGAAGATTACTTTCCTTTCAAAAAACCTCCCACGGCCCCTTTAGAATTCTGTGTTAGCCATGAGCAAGCCTTCCACAACCGTATATTCCCCAAATTTGTGAACGATATCAACCCCCGGTCTTGCCTTAATACTATACTACACATGATTAGTGGGCGCTGCCTAGGGAGTTGTAAAACTTCTTGTAGAAGTCCTACGACGACCGCATCAAGTTTTTGGCGCCGCCGCCTGGGGAATAGTTAGGTTCTGATCATAGTTTAACTTAGTTCTACTCGCTTGAATCCTTTCAAGTGAGAATTTAATTCCGCATATTAGCTTTCTTGTAGTCTATCTCTTCTTTGTGTGTTTGTTCGTAATTCCCATTGACTATTCCATTCTTCATCATGGAGAACGCGAATCCACCACCTACTCGTCCTGTCCTACCAGCTGCGCTACGCGCACGATATAACCAAGAGCTCCAAGAGCTACTAAAAATTTCAGCCTTTGTTGACTCTCGCCTAGAAAGTATTGAGATTACCGACCAAACCAATGAGGACCAATTATAAATGACCCTGTGTCGGATGATGGTTCGGTAGATGCACAAACCTCTGTCTCTACCTTCTCACTCTGATAATGACTTGGATGATGAGGAAGTTCTTCTGAGTTAATGTGAATATGTTTAAGCAGGAACACTCGCCGAGAAAGAATAATCAATTTTAAGGGGTTTTGACGGGGCATGACCTTGCTTTGAATGTTTGATTAGGCTTTTTGAAGTTTACTGCCTATCTTGACCCTTTTCTACCAATGAATATTATCTCACGTAAAGCCTATAATACAATAATGGTAGATAGATTAGAGGGGACTGGAAAGAACCTAGTTGCCATTGTTAGGGATGTCTACGTGTTTGTCGGAAGTTTTACCTATATCACAGATTTTGTTGTGTTAAAAGGTATAGGAGAATTCATTATAAGCGGACCATGGCTGAGTTCTTGAGGGCAGACCTTTGAAAAACCACTAAGCTCAAATATGACGTCGCTAAAGGATTGGTCTCATTCACTAAGACCTTCGACACATACATATATAGGATGCCACGTACAATACCTATGCTCAAGAACTTCAATTGGAGTAGGGTTCCACCATTGTTAGAACTTAGCTAAAACGATTTGATGAAAAGACTTAGGCACCCTTATGAAAAGAATAAGTTCATGTATAAAAACTGCTTAAACCTAGGCCCAGAATACCAAGTAAATGAAAGTATGAAGGAATGGCTTGTTCATGGGCACGTAAGCATTCACGAAACAACGTAAGGACATATGACTTCGAGTCTAGCTACAAGACTTGTTAATAAAGAAAATCGCTTCTTGGGAGGCAACCCAATTTACTTTTCCCGCAATTAGGAGTGTCATGTGTGTTTTAATTCTTTATAGTTTGTTTTATTATATTTGAACTATCTTGTAATCATGCTTTGTATTGTCTTTAACCCTTGTCTTAATTTTCAATCAAAGGTATTTTGCAAATAATAAGTGTAGGGGAATTTATCTGGCTTTTGAGCCAAATTCAAAATTGTGTTAAATGAATGTTTTTATTAGAGTAGCGTCATATGATTGAATTGTTAAATCTCAGGTTCTATGCAGCCATTTGTACAGGAATTAACTTATGGAATCAAGTGCATAAAAATTTTCATCAAAAACAAAAATTTTGTTTTCACAGACTGTAGAGACGGCGTCATGATTAACATGCGACGCCATCACCATGACACCTATGACGGGGTTACAACAACCTTGACGGAGTCAAACGCCCAGGTCAAGAAAACTCATTTTTTTAATTATTTTTGAAAATAAAACTTGCATAACGTTTAATATATGTATACTTCTGTTATAAACCTACAAAAACCTAATGAGTTTAACAATTCTCTCATCCTATCTATCGTGTCGAACCTTAAATTCACATTGTATATTGGTTTATCGCACATTTTATGCTTGGTGTAGTTGTCTTTGTCTTTGATTACAGGTTATATTTGATGATAAGAAACTTGGAAGTTCTTTGGAAGTTTCATTGGATGATTCTTGGAGGACGATTTAACCAGTTATCGCATGTTTCTTCTCTATTATGAGGTAAACTAGGAGAGTCTAGTTTTCTTTTCCTTGTTTTATATTCTCCTTTATTCATGTTATCAACGTGTACTTTTGGAGAACATGGGGACAATTTTCTACTTAAGTGTAGGGGAAATAAAATATTAGAAACTATTCTTCATTGCCTTTTTGCTTTGTCTTAAAATGATGGGTATATATCGAAAAATAACAGAAGTGGTAAAAAAAAAAAAATTTTTTACCCAAATTTAAAATTTTTTATGACACATACCGACGAAAACCGAGTATTAATAGCGTCTCATGGATAGGAATTTATATGACTAGCACAATAACCCTCAGAATTCCACCCCAAATGTGAGGTTGCCCTTTTAGTTCTTTAGGAATTCGTGGGTACCCATCGTTGGTAATCAATTGTTTTATCTCTTTACCCAGGTTCGAGTAAGGTTGAGTGCACAGAGGCATGTCTATTAAGTTGTTACGGCCATGATCATGCATGCCTTTGTCGCCTTTCAGACATGTCTGGTGTTAGTAAAAAATATATGAGTGTACAGTTAGCATATTTAAATTCTAGAACTTGTTTATTGTGGATGCATTCCGAGACCGCATATAAGTATTAGGATCTAGATTTGCTTGATAAGGACATTAGGATTAACCATGTTTTAAACCTGTAATTGTTACGAGGTCACAACGATCATATAACTTATTACTACACCATTGTCATGGCCACTTATTATTAGTGTAGGATACCAATTAGTAACCCTCCGAGCCTATCCTTTTTCATGGTTCTCGTAATTTTCTGGTTAATCCGGACTACTTATGTAAGAACATTGTCACCTCTTTAAATCAAATCGTTTATCCTAAATAGCATTTAGCCCTACTTGTATTTGTACTCCTTTTAGACACATTTTATGTGTACCAGTTAATTTATTGAGTACACTGTTGCTAAGCCCTTATCCTTGTTAAATACAGTTGTGGGACTGTATTGGGTTCATGGTTTGTAGTATTTCACGAAAGAATGGGGGAAAAAGTTAAGTTATAACCCCATTTTGTTTGTCAAAATGAATCCTTGTTATTTTGATCCACCTCAAATCGGGTCATTAGTTAGATTGTAAATATCGAGCATGTAAAAAGCTCAAGTGTAGGGTAGTATTATAAATCACCAAGTGATGGTATTAAGTTTTCAAAAAAATGAGAAAGAAAATGAAATTGATTGATGTAGAGTTGTGTAGGTTTGTAGATATTCTTTCGACAGTTCTTGGCTTAACAACCAACCCCAAAGTGTTCGATTCGTGTCAACAATTAGCTATCCCTCCACTCCAATTCACCTAAGCCACCCAAATGTATCCTATCCATTTTCCATTTACCATTATATGTTATTTACACCTACACCCCACAAACCCTTTATAAAAGACTTCTTAGTAGTAATGATAATACTTGCAGCTAGCGGTGGAGGTTTGATAACTTTACAAGCTATGGTAATTTATATGCGATGATAGGTATATGAGTGTGGATTTTCCGTTTCCCCCCATATGTTATAAATTTATTATACACCTGTTATAAGATGAGGAATCCCAAACACTTATGTGAGGTGCTAGTGTATACTTTTCGTGCTATTAATTACAAGGTCTAGAAGGTTGTGTTATAAAATACTTTTCAAGAGTAAGTAAAATGACCCCTCATATTGTTATTGTCTAGGTAGAAAAGCTCATTTGCTTAAGGACAAGCAAATCCCAAAGTGTAGGGGTAATTTTTTTTTTTGATGAGGTGTCATTTATCACTTTTTTCAGGGTCGCTTTAACCCCCTTAAATCGTGCATTTATGCCTCAAAATAGGTACTTAATCATTCTTTTTAGGTATCTTCTCATTTGGGGGCATTTGGCATGAATTACACAGTGAACTTGGCTTCATTTGGGAAGAAAACGGACTATGACTACGGACCTACACAAACATTGATCAAGAATTTCTCTATAGTGGCTGGAGACGGCGTCACAAATACAACGTGACGCCGTCACCACAAAGATCAAGACGGCGTCATAAGATTCCATGACGATGTCAGAGCATACAACCCAACCCATTATCTAGAATATTCTCTTTCATGACGGCGTCACGATTAAAACGCGACGCCGTCATAGCGTTTTTCCTATATATACAAACCCGAATTTAGGGTTTTGAGTGTGTAACTTTAGAATAAAAAGAGGGTACGAACCCTAGTTCGTTTAGCAGCTGTTAGGGACGAATTTAGGGCCTAAAAACCCTATTGTACTTCCTCCAACTCATGTTTTAATCAAGTAAGGTTTATTTAATCATTCAATATGTCTATGTGTTGTTTGATCTATCTATGCTCTTGCTTTATCTTTAATATGCTTGGCTAAACCTTCTATTGTGTTTATTTATGATTGTATGTAACCTAGAATGTAGATCTTAGTAATGTTGCTTCTTGTGATGGATGTGCATGTTAGGCTCTAGAAAACTAGCTTTTGTCTGTATCGCTATTGATATGTCTAGGGAAACATAAATGTGTAGAAATGATACCATCGGGTAATAGTCTTCATACTACCTTGCCCCCTAATATGGTTGATCCACTTTTAATATATTTCACATGCACTTAGTGTACCCCTAGGGGCCATGTAATAGTCTTCATACTACCTTACGTGTGCGTTGCTCTAGCGGAATACTAAGTAGACGGCGGGTTCGTGTAATTCGTTCATGACTTAGGAAATAGTTACACAGATCATTACAAGGGTGACAAGGAAACAACACTAGGAGAAGCAATCTAGGGAGTAATACATGATTAAATAAACACAATCTTTTATCTTATTGTTATCACCATTAGCGTAGAATTATATTTAGTTAATAGCTAAAACCAAACCTCCTCTCAATTATATGATTTACTTGCTTTCCATAAAACATAAAAACACAAAAATAATATTTTCTCAACCCTTAGAATTCTGTTAGATCGTGATCAAGCCTTCCCAACCTATTCCGCGAGTGAACGATAACAACCCCTTGAGTCTTGCCTATACTACTACTACAACGATAACGTACTCTGCCTAGGGAGTTGTAAAACTTCTTGTAGAAGTTCTACGACGACCACATCAAGTTTTTGGTGCCACCACCTGGGGAATAGTTAGGTTCTGATCATAGTTTAACTTAGTTCTACTTGCTTGAATCCTTTCAGGTGAGACTTTAATTTCGCATATTAGCTTTCTTGCAGAACGTGAATCCACCACCTACTCGTCCTGTCCTACCAGCTGCGCTACGCGCATGATATAACCAAGAGCTCCAAGAGCTACTAAAAATTTCAGCCTTTGTTGACTCTCGCCTAAAAAGTATTGAGCGATTCCTCAATCGCTTCACCGACCAACCCAATGAGACCAGTATAAATGACCCTGAGTCCGATGATGGATCAGTAGATACACCTCTCGTATCTCCCTTTCCTCACTCTGATAATGACTTGGATGATGAGGAAGTTCTTCATGAGTTAGGTGAATATGAAAACGCAGGAACACTACGTCGAGAAAGAATAATCAATAGTTTTGACGGGGATGACCTTACATTTGAATGTATGATAGGCTTTAGGAAGTTCACTACCTATCTTGACCCTTTTCTACCAATGAATATTATCTCGCGTAAAGCCTATAATACAATAATGGTAGATAGACTAGAGGGGACGGGAAAGAACCTAGTTGCCATTGTTAGGGATATCTACATGTTTGTCAAGAGTTTTACCTATATCACAGATTTTGCTGTGTTAGAAGACATAGGAGAATTCATTATGAGTGACATGGCTGAAGTCTTGATGGGCAAACCCTTTAGAAAAACCACTAAGCTCAAATATGACGTCGCTAGGGGATTGGTCTCGTTCACTAAGACCTTTGACACATACACATGTAGGATGCCACGTACAATACCTAGGCTTAAGAACTTCAATTGGAGTAGGGTTTCACCATTGTTAGAACTTAGCCAAAACAATTTGATGAACGGACTTATGCACCCTTATGAAAATAATAAGTTCATGTACAAAAACTGCTTAAACCTAGGTCCAGAATACCAAGTAAATGAAAGTATGAAGGAATGGATTTTTCATGGGCACGTAAGCATTCATGAAACAATGTAAGGACGTGTGACTTCGAATCTAGTTACAAGACTCATTAATAAAGAAAATCGCTTCTTGAGAGGCAACCCAATTTACTTTTCCTGTAATTAGGAGTGTCATGTGTGTTTTAATTCCTTATAGTTTGTTTTATTATGTTTGAACTATCTTGTAATCATGTTTTGTATTGTCTTTAACCTCGTCTTATTTTCAATCAAAGGTATTTTACAAACAATAAGTGTAGGGGAATTTATCCGGCTTTTGAGGCAAATTTAAACAAGTTAAATGATTTGTTTAGATTAATTCGCGTCATATGATTGAATTGTTAAATCTTAGGTTTTATGCAGCTATTTATATAGGAATTAACTTATGGAATCAAGAGCAGTAAATTTTTCATCAAAAACAAAAATTTCATTTTTACTGACTGTGGAGACGGCGTCACGATTAACACGTGACGTCGTCACCACGTCACCTATGACGGTGCCACACAAAACCTGACGGCGTCAAACGCCCAGGTCAAGAAAACTTAAAATTTTTAACTATTTTTGAAAATAAAACTTGCATAACATTTAATATATGTACACTTCTGTTATAAATCTGTAAGAACTTAATGAGTTTAACATTTCTCTCATCCTATCTATCGAGTCGAACCCTAAATTCATATTGTATATTGGTTTATCGCACATTTTATGCTTGGTGTAGTTGTCTTTGTCTTTGATTACAGGTTATATTTGATGAGAAGAAGCTTAGAAATTCTTAAGAAGTTTCATTAGATGATTCTTAGAGGACGATTTAACCAGTTATCGCATGTTTCTTCTCCATTATTGAGTAAACCAGGGGAGTACTAGTTTCTTTTCCTTGTTTTCTATTCCCTTTATTCGTTTTAACGGGTACTTATATATAACATTGAGGACAATGTTCAACTTAAGTGTAGGAGGGAATAAGCCTTAGAAACTATTCTTTCATTTGCCATTTTCTTTGTCCTTAAAATGATGGGTAATATATTGAAACATAACATAAGAGGTAATTTTTACCCAAATTTAAATTTTTTATGACATATACAGACAAAAATCGAGTATTAATAGCGTCTCATGGATAGGAATTTATATGACTAGCACAATAACCCTCAGAATTCCATCCCAAAATGTGAGGTTCGCCCTTAGATCTTTAGGAATTCGAGTACCCATCGTTGGTAACCCAAGATGATTTTATCTTTACCCGGTTCGTGTTAAGGTTGAGCTGTAGGCGTGCATGTCTATTCCATCGTTATGGCCATGTATGCATTGCCTTGTCGCCTTTTCTGGAATGTCTAGTGTTAGTAAAATCATTTGAGTGTACTGTTAGCATATTAAATTCTAGAACTTGTTATTGTAATGCATTCTGAGACCGCATAGTAAGAGGCATTAGGATTAACATATGTTTTAAACATGTAATTGTTATGATGGTCACACCGATCATATAACTATCCCACACCCTTGCCATGCACTCACCTTTAGTGTAGGATACCGCTAGTACAACCCTCTAAGCCTATCCTTTTTCACGGTTCTCGTAATTTTATGGTTAATCCAGACTATTAATAAAGAACATTGTCACCCCTTAAACCAATCGTTACACCCAAATAGCCTTAGCCTACCTTGTATGTTCTCCTCTTTAGTATATTATTGTGATTAACCCAAGTTAATTATTGAGTACACGGTTGCTAAGCCCTTATCCTTGTAAATACAGTTTTGGGACGATTAGGATTCATGGTAGTATTTATTTTGTGAAAGAATGGGGAAGAAAACTTAAGTCAATACCCCCATATGTTTGTCAAATGATCTCCATGTTATTTTGATCCACCTCAAATCAGGTCATTAGTTAGATTGTAAATATCGAGCATGTAAAATCTCAAGTGTAGGGGTACGTATTATAAACCCCATGTGATGTACTATGTTATTCAAAAATAAAAAATGAGAAAAGAAAAAGCAAGAGATTGATGTAGAGTTGTGTAGAGTTTGTAGATCTTCGTCCGAGTCTTGGCTTAGCAACCAACCCAAAGTGTATTCGTGTAAATAATTAGCTAACCCTTCCACTTCAAATTCACCCAAAGCCAGCCAAATGTATCCTATTCGTTTCTGTTTCCTTTATATGTTATCTGACACCTACACCCCATAACCCTTTAAAAGACCTCTTAGATAGTAATGAATAATACTTGCACCTAGCGGTGGAGGTTTGATCCTTTACCAAGCCTATGGTAATCTATATTCTATGACACGTAATGAGTGTTGATTTTCCGTTTCCCCTATATGTTATAATTTATTATACAACCGAGTGAAAGAGATAATCCCCAAACACTTATGTGAGGCGCTAGTGTATACTTTCCGTGCTATTAATTACAAGGTCTAGAAGGTTGTGTTGTAAAATACTTTTTAAGAGTAAGTAAAATGACCCCTCATATTATTATTGTCTAGGTAGAAAAGCCCATTTGCTTAAGGACAAGAAAATCCCAAGTGTAGGGGTATCTGATGAGGTGTCATTTTATATACTTTTTTAGGGTCGTTTAATCCCTTAAATTGTGCATTTATGCCTAAAATAGGTAATTAATCATTCCTTTTTAGATATTTCTCATTGGAGGCCATTTGGAAGAATTACACGTGACTTGGGATCATTTGGAGAAGAAACGGACAAGACTACGGACCTACACCAACATTGATCAAGAATTTTTCTATAGTGGCTGGAGACGGCGTCACAAATACAACGTGACGCTGTTACCATGAAGATCAAGACGGTGTCACAAGATTTCACGACGGCGTCAGAGCATACGACCCAACCCATTATCTAGAATATTATCTTTCATGAAAGCGTCACGATTAAAATGCAATGCCGTCACAGCGTTTTTCCTATATATACAAACCCGAATTTAGGGTTTTGATTGTGTAACTTTAGAATAAAAAGACGGTACGAACCCTAGTTCGTTTAGCAGCTGTTAGGGACGAATTTAGGGCCTAAAACCATATTTTACTTCCTCCAACTCATGTTTTAATCAAGTAAGGTTTATTTAATCATTCAATATGTCTATGTGTTGTTTGATCTATCTATGCTCTTGCTTTATCTTTAATATGATTGGCTAAACCTTCTATTGTGTTTATTTATGATTGTATGAAACCTAGAATGTAGATCTTTGTGATGTTGCTTCTTGTGATGGATGTGCATTTCAGGCTCTAGAAAACCAGCTTTTGTCTGTATCGCTATTGATATGTTTAGGGAAACATGATTATGTAGAAAAGATACCATCGGGTAACAGTCTTCATACTACCTTGCCCCCTAATATGGTTGATCCACTTTTAATATATTTCACATGCACTTAGTGTACCCCTAGGGGCCATGTAATAGTCTTCATACTACCTTACGTGTGCGTTGCTCTAGCGAAATACTAAGTAGACGACGGGTTCGTGTAATTCGTTCATGACTTAGGAAATAGTTACACAGATCATTACAAGGGTGACAAGGCGACAACACTAGGAGAAGTAATCTAGGGATTAATACATGATTAAATCAACATAGACTTTTATCTTATTGTTATCACTGTTAGCGTAGAATTATATTTAGTTAATAGCTAAAACCAAACCTCCTCTCAATTATATGATTTACTTGCTTTCCATAAAACATAAAAATACAAAATAAATCTTCTCTCAACCCTTAGAAGTCTTACGACGACCGCATCAGTTATTCAAGATACTAATCCTTCTGCACCTAATGATTTATTAGTGCTATCCTTGGTTGAACAAATGACTGATCACGTAGCTCATTTAGATAAGGAAAATCAGACAAATAAAATGGTAAATGAATCATTAACCGCTGAGCTTGAGAGATACAAAGAACGAATCACCATTTTTGAACAAAGACCTAATGTATATTTGAATAAAAGGGAAAAATTAATAGATTCTCAAATGGATGATTTAATTCGAGATAGAAATGCAAAGCTTGTGGATTTTTAGCAGGAGATCGATACACTTAAAAGAAACTCTTTCTAATAATGTCAAAGAAAAGGAGTCTTTATAAAAAACATTAACTGTTTTCAAAACAGAGTCTAAAGAAAAAGAATCTAAGTACATTGACAAGGAAATTGTTTTGGAAAAACAAAATAAAGAACTGGAGAATATTATTTGTAAGATGTATCGATCTACGGAAGCAATGCATATGCTCATGAAACTACAAGTTTTTTACGATGACACTCACAAACAAGCTCTTGGTTATCAAAATCCGTTCCATCTTAAAAAAAGCTCAGTGGATTCAACCAACATTATATGATGATAGTGTTATTGCTAAAGAACATGCTGTGATTTCTGTGATTGATGATGAAGAGACATTAATTTTGGAAGAAGATAGTCGATCAAAGATGCTTGATAAACAAAATGATCCAATTTCAATAGAAAAGAAGATTAAGATTTCTCCAATTGACTATTCAAAATTGAATAAGATTAAAGAAGATTTTGGAAAATGTTTTGTCACTCAAAAAGAATTGTCTGCAGAACAAGCTTTCTCGTTAAAACATTCGTCCCTTTCTGAAACACCCGTTAAGTCACATACACCCGTTAGAATCGAAGCTCCTTGTGAACTTACTAAGGTAAGTTTGGTAAATGAAAGTCTTAAAAAGCTAAAATATCAACTAACCAATTTTGACAAAGTGGTGAAAAAGAGACTAACATCTGATGCTATTATTGCGGGGTCTTGGCGTTTTGAACATACAAAAAAATGTTTTGTAACTGAAATAATTCCGTATTTAAAAGTTTTAAAAGACACATTTAATGGGTTTGATAAAACTCTTTTAGATGAAATTACTGAAGTTCAAACTGTTTTTAACCAAATGGAGTCTGTTGTTGATCAGTGTTCTGTAGACAAGAAAGTTTTTGAAATTCAAATCAAACAACTTAGGATTGATAATGATCAACTCTTGAACCAAATCATGTCTCAAGAAATTGTGCATAGTGTTGCGAATTTTGTGGATATTCTTGATGTGAAAAAGTCATGTGTGAATAATTGCAATAAGTGTCTAGAACTTAAGACTAAGCTTTTCAAAAAGAAAGATTTCATTGAAAAAGAGGCTTACGATAAACTTGTCAAAAGTTATTCAAATTTAGAAAAGCATTGCATTTCATTGGAATTAGCAACGCAACTTAATCAAGAGATTTTTCAAAGGGAAAATTATGGTGACAACCTAATGCTCCCACATGTAATCAATTATTTGAAATAAATGAATTGAAAGCTCAATCACAAGAGAAGGACACAATCATTAGAAAGTTGAAGGAAAGAATTAAATCTTTCAGTGGAAAAGATAGTGTGGAAAATGTAAAGAAAGATATTGATGAGATTGAAACAATCAACATTGAATTGGAACATAGTGTGGCAAAATTACTTTCGGAAAATGAAAATTTGAGAAAAGAACGAAGGCATTTGAAATCAATTTACACAGACCAATTTGACTCAATTATAAAGACACGGTTTCAATCAAAAGAACATTGTGACTCTTTAATTGCTTAAATTAATGCAAAGTCTCTTGAAAATTCTGATTTAAATGCTCAACTTCAAGAAAAGGTTTTTGCTAATGCAGCATTGAAAAATGAATTAACGAAACTTAAAGGGAAAAATATTGTCGATACTGCGGTTTCAAAACCTAATGCCACTATTGCTCCAGGAATGTTCAAACTTAACATGGAACCTATTTCTCCTAGGCTTAAGAACAACAAGGATGCTTATGAGGTTTACATTGAGAAGACTATAGAATATACTAACACTCTTCGTGGATTTGTAGAAGGTGCTAGAACACAGTATCCTAGTAAACCTCTATTAGACTCTGCTTGCATGTTTACAAAACATGTTCAGGAATTGTTAGTCTATGCCTCTCAGACATGCCCTAATTTATTAAAACCTAGTGAGAAGTTAGTTGTTGTCACACCAATGAACAAGTACAAAAGAGTTAGATTTGCTGAACCTGTCACATCGTCACACAATATTCCTAAATAGACTGATTCTCATAAAACCAAACATTCTAACAAGCCTTTGTTAACTTCTACTGGCGTAAAACATACTACTAGTGCTAGCGGATCAAAGCCTTCAGGCAATACAAAGAACAATAGCATCACGCGACCACCATGTAGAAATCAGAAGAATAAAGTAGAAGACCACCCTAGGAAAGTTAAATCTAGTTTTAATAAGACAAATTCTATTTTTGAACCTATCAGTAATGCACTTGTTAAGCATTCTGTGAGAAATGCTAAGTTTGAATCTATTTGTGCTATCTGTAACAAATGTTTATTTGATGCTAATCATGATATGTGTCTTATTGATTTTGTGAATGATGTGAATGTGCGTTCGAAATCTAAATCTAAAAGAAATAAAATGAAAAAAGCTTGGAAACCTACGGGTAAAGTGTTCACTGATGTAGGATATATGTGGAAACCAACAGGAATATTTTTCACTATAGTTGGTATCTCGTGCCCTTTAACTAGGATCACTCCCAAGAAAATAGTGCATCTTAAGGAAACCACACCTAAGTCAGTTGAAACACCAAAACCAGAGATAAAAGTCTATAGTAGGAGACCCAAACAAATAAAATTAGTAGGTTCGAGTAAAAAAGCTATGATTGTAGAATCTAAAATTGCTAACAACTCGGAACCCACTCATTTGTGGGGATCCAATGCTACAGATGTTCCATCTTCTTCTTATCTTGTCAATGACAGGTTGTCCAGATCGTCCTTTAGTATTTGAACTCCGAATGTTCAAAACATATGACAGGAAACCGCTCTCAGCTCATGAACTTTGTTAGTAAATTTTTGAGAACTGTTCGATTCGGAAACGACCAAGTTGCAAAGATAATGGGGTATGGTGACTATCAGCAGGGAAATGTAATTATCTCAAGGGTGTATTATTGATGTGCTGTCTACTCGATTTTTGTCGGTATGTGTCATAAAAATTTAAATTTGGGTAAAAATTAACCGCTTATGTTATGGTTTCAATATAGTACCCATCATTTTAAGGACAAAAGAAAAATGGCATAATGAAAAGAAGATAGTTTCTAAAGGCTTATTCCCTCTTCACTTAGTTGAACATTGTCCTCATTGTTTTTTAACTAGTACCGTTTTACAACGAATAAAGGAATAGGAAAAACAGGAAACAGAAAATAGTACTCCCCTGGTTTACTCAATAATGGAGAAGAAACATGCGATAACTGGTTAAATCGTCCTCTAAGAATCTCATCTAATGAAACTTCTTAAGAATTTCTAAGCTTCTTCTCATCAAATATAACCTGTAATCAAAGACAAAGACAACTACACCAAGCATAAAATGTGCGACATACAATATACTTATGAATTTAGGGGTTTCGACTCGATAGTTGGATGAGGAAATGTTTAATACTCATTAAGTTCTTACAGATTTTATAACAGAGTGTATCATTTATTAAATGTTATGCAAGTTTTTTTTCAAAAATAGGTTTAAAAAATTTTAAGTTTTCTTGACATGGGCGTTGGACGCGTCGGTTTGTGTGGCACCGTCATAGGTGACGTGGTGACGACGTCACGTGTTAATCGTGACGCCGTCTCCACAGTCAGTAAAAATGAAATTTTTGTTTTTGATGAAAAATTTACTGCTCTTGATTCCATAAGTTATTTCCAATATAATTAGGCTGAATAAAACCTAAAGATTTAACCAATTCAATATTAATGACGCGAATTTACATCTATACAAATCATTTAACTGTTTATAATTTGCCTCAAAAGCCGGATAATTCACTACACTTTTTGTTTGTAAAATACCTTTGATTGAAAATAAGACGAGGTTTAAAGGACTATACAAAACATGATTACAAGATAGTTCAAACATAATTAAAAACAAACTTTAAGGGAAATTATAAACACAACAGGTCACTACCTATTTACAGAAAAGTAAAATTGGGTTGCCTCTCAAGAAGCGATTTTCTTTATTAATGAGTCTTGTAACTAGATTCGAAGTCACACGTCCTTACATTGTTTCATGAATGCTTACGTGCCCATGAAAAATCCATTCCTTCATACTTTCATTTACTTGGTATTCT
Organism: Tanacetum coccineum; assembly: GCA_026074375.1. Classification (NCBI taxonomy): domain Eukaryota; kingdom Viridiplantae; phylum Streptophyta; class Magnoliopsida; order Asterales; family Asteraceae; genus Tanacetum; species Tanacetum coccineum. Next base: position 82,601 of record BQNB010001652.1, on the reverse strand, counting down.
GGACCTAGGTTTAAGCAGTTTTTGTACATGAACTTATTATTTTCATAAGGGTGCATAAGTCCGTTCATCAAATTGTTTTGGCTAAGTTCTAACAATGGTGAAACCCTACTCCAATTGAAGTTCTTAAGCCTAGGTATTGTACGTGGCATCCTACATGTGTATGTGTCAAAGGTCTTAGTGAACGAGACCAATCCCCTAGCGACGTCATATTATTTTGGCTTAAGGTGGTTTTTCTAAAGGGGTTTTGCCCATCAAGACTTCAGCCATGTCACTAATACATGAATTCTCCTATGTCTTCTAACACAACAAAATCTGTGATATAGGTAAAACTCTTGGATAAACATGTAGATATCCCTAACAATGGCAACTAGGTTCTTTCCCGTCCCCTCTAGTCTATCTACCATTATTGTATTATAGGCTTTACGCGAGATAATATTCATTAGTAGAAAAGGGTCAAGATAGGTAGTAAACTTCCTAAAGCCTATCATACATTCAAATGTAAGGTCATCCCCATTAAAACTATTGATTATTCTTTCTTGACGTAGTGTTCCTGCGTTTTCATATTCACCTAACTCATGAAGAACTTCCTCATCATCCAAGTCATTATCAGAGTGAGGAAAGGGAGAGATGAGAGGTGTATCTACTGATCCATCATCAGACTTAGGGTCATTTATACTGGTCTCATTGGGTTAGTCGGTGAATTGATTGAGGAATCGCTTAATACTTTCTAGGCGAGAGTCAATAAAGGCCGAAATTTTCAGTAGCTCTTGGAGCTCTTGGTTATATCATGCACGTAGCGCAGCTGGTAGGACAGGACGAGTAGGTGGTGGATTCACGTCATGAAGAAAGCTAATATGCGGAATTAAAGTCTCAACTGAAAGGATTCAAGCAAGGTAGAACATAAGTTAAACTATGATCAGAACCTAACTATTCCCCAGGTGGTGGCACCAAAAACTTGATGTGGTCGTCGTAGAACTTCTACAAGAAGTTTTACAACTCCCTAGGCAGAGTACGTTATCGTTGTAGTAGTAGTATAGGCAAGACTCAAGGGGTTGTTATCGTTCACTCGCGGAATAGGTTGGGAAGGCTTGATCACGATCTAACAGAATTCTAAGGGTTGAGAAAATATTATTTTTATGTTTCTATGTTTTATGGAAAGCAAGTAAATCATATAATTGAGAGGAGGTTTGGTTTTAGCTATTAACTAAATATAATTCTACGCTAATGGTGATAACAATAAGATAAAAGATTGTGTTTATTTAATCATGTATTACTCGGCTAGTTTGCTCTCTCCTAGTTGTTGTTTCAATTGTCACCCTTGTAATGATCTTGTGTGATATTTTCCTTAGTCATGAACGGAATTACACGAAACCCTACCGTTACGTAGTATTAAGCTAGAGGCATCGTATACGTAAGGTAGTACTGGATAGACTATTGTATGGCCCCTAGGGCTACACTAAGTGCATGTGAAATATATTAAAAGTGGTCAAACCATATTACGGGGGCAAGGTCAGTATGAACGACTATTACCCGTTTGGTATCATTCTACCATTTATGTTTCCCTGAGACATATTTCAATAGCGATACAAGACAAAAGCTAGTTTTCTAGACCTAACATGCAAATCCATCCAAGAAAGAACATTATAAGATTACATTCTAGGTTACATACAAACCATAAATAAACACAATAGAAGGTTTAGCCAAGCATATTAAAGATAAAGCAAGAGCATAGATAGATCAAACAACACATAGACATATTGAATGATTAAATAAACCTTACCTGATTAAAACATGAGTTGCAAGAAGTATAATAGGGTTGTTAGGCCTTAAATTCGCCCCTAACAGCTGCTAAACGAACTAGGGTTCATACCCTCTTTTTATTCTAAAGTTACACACTCAAAACCCTAAATTCAGGTTTGTATATATAGGAAAAACGTTATGACGGTGTAGCGTTTTAATCGTGACGCCTTCATGAAAGAGAATATTCTAGAAAATAGGCTGGGTCATATGCTCTGACACCGTCGTAGAATCTTGTAACACCGTCTTGATCTTCATGGTGACGGCGTCACGTTGTATCTATGACGCCGTCTCTAACCACTATAGAGAAATTCTTGATCAATGTTGGTGTAGGTCCGTAGTCTTGTCCGTTTCGTCTCCAAATGAGCCCAAGTCACATGTAATTCTTCCAAATGCCCTCCAAATGAGAAATATCTGAAAAGGAATGATTAAGTACCTATTTTGGGCATAAATGCATGATTTAGGGGGTTAAACGACCCCGAAAAAGTGTATAAAATGACACCTCATCAACTAGTATGATGCTCTTCGTCGTTCTTGGTTGTTTGATCTTGATTCCTCCAAGGATATGGTGTTTATGCTTGGAGAATAGTTTTGTGTGTGAGAAGATAGAAGAATGTGTGAGAGAAATGGGATTATTTTTAGATGGGGTGAAATGGAATGAAATTCGGCCTCTATTTATAGACTGAGTAAGGGGTGAAAGTGCGGCGCACAAGGAAAAATGTGCGGCGTACTTGGTGATTAAATGCGAGGGAATTAAATGTTTAGTAAAGAAGTGCGGTTCACAAAGGAAATTGTGCGGCGTACTTAGGGTATTAATACAGTAGCATTTAAGTCTTCATTTATTCTTCATTGTCAGATAGAAAGTGTGGCGCACAAAGGAAATTGTGCGGCGTACTTGTGGAGTTAATGTGTTCAATTGACTAAGTCTTTAATTCTATTGACTTGAGAGGAAGTACGGGGCACAAGGGATAAGTGCGGCGCACATTTGCACTTTTGAGCTTGATTCTTTATCTTTTCTTGTATATAGTGTTCCCGAAGTGTAATTACTCAATCTTTGTTGTGTTTTGAGCTTGGGATATCTTCAAGTGAACCTGCATATATTTCATGCTATTAAGTATCGAAAGTTCACAAGAAATGATTAAATATATACAAATAACGCCACGGAAACTATGTATAATTTGGGCGTTATCAGAGTATTATGATGTCTGGCCAACGTGATAATAATTACATCATATAACATGGATTTATTAGGATCATAGGAAGTCTCGAAGAGTTTCCAGAACAATGAAGGTCGATGAGACTGAATTCAGAATGATAGGATAATGATTTAGTAATAAATAGAATAAACTAAGTATGCCCAAATAGAATAATTATAAGTTTTATCAGTCTTAATGTCCAGTTACAGTAACCAAAAATCTAGCAAAATAGAATAACCAAAACTAATAGAATTAGGAAATGTTTTAGAAATGTCTTACTTAGAATTAGGCATTTGATATGTTGTAAATTTCAGAAGTTTTAGAATAAGTAGTACTAGGTAAGTTTAGAAGTTGATATAACAAGACATATGATTAGATAGAACTTCTAGAATAGTAGTAGTTAAATAGATAAGTACAATCTAAGTGGAGGATACTTAGTGCCCAGACTTTAATATATGTCTAGATAGTCACCCTAGGTAGTTTGTGGGGATACGAACAGAATAAGTGGGAGAGAGTTGTAACACCCCAAATTTATATAACTATTATATATAGACTTCTATATGGATAATAGGATATAAGAAAAGTCTTTTTGTTAAGTTTTATTTGAAATAAGGACCATTTGTGGGAAAATAGTTAACAAAAAGGACTAACAGTGCAAAATACTTAACGGCAGGGACTAACAGTGCAAAATACACATTATGGGCAGAATTACCCATTTAACCTTGGGCCTAGATAAGTCTTAATCCAGATAATTATTCACAAAAATACACGTGTATGTATGTTGGTGATGTCGTGGCTCTCCATGAGCTTTTAGGAGGGAAGATGTCTAGCTCATTCACAAATGGAAGAATTTCTCTAATGATTGTCTAATCATATACCAAGTGTGTTAGTAATCAAGAAAGAATTAAGAATTTAGAGTTATGATGGTTTGATTATGGAGGCTCAAGAAGGTTTAAGCTTAGAAATTGATGACATCAAATAACGTCTATTTTATAGCATCATTTATCCTATGTAATTAACCCATTTTGTATAATTATTTCAAAGAATTGTTACTTAATCGTTTGTATTTGAGAATTATAGTAATTATGGAGTACTTGGTGAAGATTAACTAAAAGGCACGCATTTTGGAGCTTAAATGAAGATATACTAAATGTTACTGTTATGACGACCAATACGCCGTATCCATCAGGGAAGATACGGCGTATCCATGCCTACACTCACCAAAGACCACGAAGGAAACAAGATCCAATAAACTGTATCTAAAAGAAGGCAATACACCGTATTCAAGCTATATAGAAATAAAATATTCTGGAAGATATCAAACGTGGTCCCTACTCTAAGAAACCCCCGATACGCCGTATCTAAGACATTGGATATGACGTATGGAAAGTATTTCAGACCCTATAAATAGAAAACTCAAAAACAAGTTTTAGGTGTGCTAAATCATATTCTTGATACCTAAACCATAAAAGTCAATTTTCAGAGGAGAAAAAGAGCATAAGAGGTCAAGCAACGCTATTAATTCCATAGGAGACAACGTGTAATTTCTTATACTTTCGTAATCGTTTAGTTTTTGTTATCATTCATTAACTCAGTTAGTTTACCTTAACTAAATAATTACTTTTGTATTAATTATGACGTTTCAAGGCTAATATCTTCGGGTATTAGCCATTGTTATGAGGATCTTAATGTTTGGTTTCTTTATCTCAATTTCTTAATTTATCGTTGATTGCTTATTTATGTTTATCAATTTATACTTGTTTACTTGCTTAAGTATGCGACCAATCATTCAACTAGGTCTAGTCCTACATATTTAATGTGCTACAACTTCGGTGTTGTTTGGGCGTAGGTTAAGAGTCCAGGATAGCTCTCCATATTGCAATTTATATATCTAGAATCATAGGATCACAAATATTGACCTATCCTTACCTTTAGTTTAGTGAGCTTAGTTGAGCCATAAGGTGACCTCGGTATCAACGAGTACATTCTTATTCCATTGGTAAGGACTCGAACAGTGGACTACTAGTATATAAAGAGTCGTTAAGCAGTAAGTGGGTAAAGTCTCCATAAGCTAGGGTTTAACAAGATCACCATTTCTTTAATCCTTAATATAGATTATAATCAACAATAAGAATGCTTTATGCGGATGCGTTTAATTGTGACAGAATTCTACGTGACTAGGTCTTAGGAAGAAGTAACACCAAAGTCTTAAGAATGATATGCCGCCTTGATATAAGTAATCATTACATTAAATAAACAAACCAACGTTATGATTGGATTAATAATGGTTAATACAGTTTTCTTATATTTGTCTAGACCGCTCTTTTATCTTTTGTTAATTTGCTTGCGTGTGTTTTAGTATCTTGAATTGGTTTTAGTCACCACAAAACCTGTGCCAGTCTCTCAGGCTAAAAACCCCTCTTATACATTAGATTTAGTAATTAACATAGGTTTAGAATAGGTTTATGTTAGCCTTAAAATATTGAGTTGAACAAGAAGTTCGTTTATTATGAATATTAGGTCTCGGTCTTTATTTATGTAATGTTGTAATAGGCTAGAAAGGGTAAACGGGCTTGCCTATTTAATCTAATTGGTCATGTGTTATGGGCTAAAGCCCAAGTAATCCTAAATAATCCCGAGCCCGGCCCAAGTCAAACACCATTCGGCCTAACAAAGCCCATGTGGTGTATGTATAAATACCCATCTCTAAGTGTGAAGAGGGTGTTGGTCTCATTTGTTTTCACACACATTTGTTAGTTTTAACCATTCTTATTTTCTCTCTACTTTCTCTCTCTAACCTCTCTCTATAATTCTTATCATTTATCTCCTTTCTATTTTTCTTGTTTCAATGGTGAAGTGAAGGTGATTCTGGGTTTTCGACATTTGGTATCATTCACCACAAGTGGGTTTAATGGTTTAAGTTGTGGTAAATTGTTTGAACTTATTCGGTGGCTTATTGTATGCTTATTGTGTCTAAGAGGTTTGCTTGCGAAGGTAGATCAGGTGACAGTATTTTTACCATCTTTTGACCATAAGACCACTTCAACTGTGAAATCACTTGCATCACACATAAGTTCAAATGGAAGATTCCAGTTTAGGCTTACGATCACAGGATCACATGTGAGTTTCTCTTTCAATAATTCAAATGCTTTTTGACATTCATCATCGAATTCGAATGGAGTATCTTTTTCAAGCAGCTTAGTTAGAGGTCGGGCAATTTTCAAGAAATCTTTAATGAAATGTCAGTAAAAACCAGCATGTCTCAGAATGCTTCTAACACCTTTGATATTAGTAGGGGGTAGAAGTTTTGAGATTACGTTGATTTTTGCTTTGTCAACTTCAAGTCCTGCACCATACACCTTGTGTCCAAGCACAATTCCTTCTTTAACCATGAAGTGAGCATTTTTTTCCCAATTGAAGGACCAAAAGAGCAAACTTTACAACGCTGGAAAGCAATTTCTCGAGGTTGTTTAGGAATTATGATCAAAATAGTCTCCAAAGACTGAAAAATCGTCCCATGAAACTCTGAAGTATTCTTCCGATCATGTCATGAAAGATCACCAACATGCATCTTTGGAATGTAGCTGGGGTATTGCATAGCCCGAAAGGCATTCGCCTATAAGCGTATGTTCCAAAAGGACATGTGAATGTTGTTTTTTCTTGATCCATAGGATTGATAGGAATTTGAAAATATCCCAGAAAAACCATCAGAAAACAGAAATATTTAATTTCCTGCGAGTCTTCTCTAACATTTGGGGGGTGGAATTTTTCCATAAACGGCAAAGGAAAATGAACTTTTTTCCGTGCTATCATTGAGTTTACGATAATCGATGCATACTCAGACAACCTGTAACCGGTTTCTTGTTCGAATAAGTACCATCATTTTTGTTGTGACAACTTAATAACCTCTTTTCTTTTGTACACAGTGAAATATGACTAACCAAGGACTCAATCTGAAATGGTAAATAATACCGGTAACCAAGAGTTTTCAATCGATTTTCTTTCTAACAACTTTCTTGCATGTTTGGATTAGTCTTCTTCGTTTTTAGACTAACTAGTTTCCTTGTCATCCAGAAGTTGAATCATGATTCTACTAGAATGATGGACAGACACCCAGGAATGTCTGTCGTTTTCCAAGAAAAGGCAGTCCTTTACATTTTAAGGACGGATACAAGTTTCTTTTGTTTGAGTAAAGAGTGTAAGATGATATTATATAGGAAAGAAAAGTGAGTAGGTTCTTCCAGAATAACCTAATTCCAATTATCAGGAAGAGGTTTTGAGTCAAGAATTCCATAAGGTGGTTCTTCGAGAGATGTTTTAATTTATAATCGGTTGTTGATGGTGATTTTCACGAAGGGGGTTCATACGGTATCGATTCATGATGTCATAATTTTCATCGGCAGTCATTGCCATGAATTCCCACTTGAATTTGGAAAAGATTTCTTCTTCGAGGAGGGTTCCTTCGATAGAATGGAGGATTTTGCTTCCTTCATCTAGAAGAGTGTCAAAATCTTATTATAAGATTTCATTGATAACATCGATACTAAAACATGTATCATCGTTTGAGTAAGAATGTTTCATCGCAGAGTCGATATTAAAGATCATTCGTTCAGTCCCAACTCCAAGATTGAGTTTTTTTTTTCAAACTCCAAGATTAAGTTGTTTCTGATTATAACTCGAAAACCGGATCAGCAGTGTAAGGAAAGGTCGTCCCAAGATGCGGAAACATTGTTAGTCTTTTTTCATTTTGAGATATCAAAATCAGTAGGAAAGATAGGATTATGTAGCCAACTTCAAGAGCATATTCTCAGCTATTTCCAACAGGGTTTTGTGAATGATTTCTTGTGTCGGCAAACTTACGCTCATTTTGGTAGGTTTAAGAGTTTCGAGAGATAGTTTCGCATATAAGGAATATGGCATAAGGTTAATGCTAGCACCAAGATTGGCCAAAGAATTGCAGGAGAAAGTTTTTTTGAAACTACATGGAATAAGGAAACTTCATGGGTCTCCGAGTTTTGGTGGAACTTTATTTTGAATCATCGCTGAACTTTCATCGCTCAAGAAAGCGGCATAAATGGTTGTTTGATTTTATGCTTGTTGCTTATGAGTTCTTTGAGGAATTTTCCATATTTAGCATTTTTTGGCTAAGATGTCAACAAGAGTAACTTGATTCGGAACGCTCGGAACATGTCGAGAAATTTTCCGTTAGGCCTTCCATTTTATTTCTTTTCTAAGCGTGTGGATATGGAAATATTTAGCCAGAATGGTTTTGAAAAGCGTTGATTTTCTTCTTTGACTGGTTTTGTGGGTTGAGCTCTTGGTTGTGGTGTAGGTTCATCGTCTTTATCATCGCTATCAAAGTTGATAGGGTTTTTGAAATTATTCTGTTGATCATCCAGGTTATCCGATGGATTATAGGATTTACCACTTCTTGTGAATACAACATTCAAATGCTCATTATGAGCTTGCAGTGGTTAGTAAGCTTTAGAGTTGCTACCTCGTGGGGTTGGTTAAGTGTAGCTTGGAAGAGATCCAAAAGGTTGACTAGATTGCTTGTCAGCGAGTCTGTCAAACTTAGTTTCGAGGTTTTAAAGGGAAGCTTGATGATTTTTTTTGCTACTGTTTTCAGTTGAGTTTTGAGGTCCATGAATGTTTCTTTGACAAAAGCATTGGTTGTTTTAGACTTTTCATGAAATCGTTAATATTTAAGATCGTAAGGTTATCCATCGGTGTGGATCGATAGTTTGTATTGAGGTAATCGTTTCTTCCGCTTGAACGCCAATTATCGCGATTCATCCTTGTCGCGATAATCATTGTAATACGAGTCTTACGAAAAGTTTGCATGAATTATCCTCTTCCTTTATTGGGACATAGGCATGTCCATCATCAGTCAGGATCAGGTGTTGGATGTTTAGCTCGATATAGAGTTCATTGTAGCTGCGCATCCCAATTTAATGGTTCATGGAATCCCTTATCGGGCCATAATTTTTGTCAGTATCAGGATTACTGCTAACCTTTCATTCTGCGAAAGCTAACGGTTAACTAAGAGATGCAATTGGGTTTTATTTTTTTTGATTTTTAGACCCAATTCATCTAGAGTAAGACTTTATCTTTGAGAAGAGTATAAGCTTGATTTTGTTGTTTTATGAAGATAAAAATACTACCAGCTGCGACAATTTAGAACTTCTTAGTTATCTCGCTGAGACCCTGATAAAAGAATTTTTGAGTAATATTGCCTTTGGACAGATTATGGCCTAGGGCATGTTTCATAACATATTCCTTCAAGCTGAAGCCAAACGAAAGGTAAAGATTCAAGTTCATTTTGGAGAAAAGGCTAGGATTTCTCTGAGAGTCGGTCAAAAAGAGATGGGTGAAAAATAGGCTAATAAAGCGGTTCAAAGTTAGAACCCATGGTTTCAATAGTTTCCTATCGTTAGCTCTTTCAGACCATTTTTGTCACCGTCTCCAGTGAGTGATAGTGGAAACATCATCAGGCGAAGACAACGTCATTTTTTTGTTATCTCTGTTTTAAACATATCGCTAGATTTTGCGAGAATTCATGAATGTGTTTATAGGATCATTTTGGTCTACCATCAAATTGGTTTCCTTGACAAAGTCAAGTGTTTTTACCCGCCTTTAATAGCAAATTCTTTGCGGTTCCGGAATAGTACTTGCAGAACCGGGAGTCCAAAGCGACAACACGGTCCGACACCCACTGTGTTCATCATCCATTGGATCATAATTTCGAAGAATATCAAGAAAGTGACGGAATTAATTGATATCGAAAATTGCGGATATACAAATTCTCACGGGTGTTATGAGGTATAATATGTTCTTTTATCCGTATGGAACTCTTTTGTTTTGTCGACGAAGTCTTTGATTTAGAGTGCGTTCACGTTCGGGTAAAGGTTCAACAAGTTAAAGAATTGGGAAGCACGTGTATGCAATTAAAGGCGAAATTGTGTGGGTCCCATAGTTTTCTCAAAAACTATACGGCGATTTTTTTTAAAAAAAAGAGGGGGAGTTAAAGTAATTTTCCAGAGTTGACTATAGAATAGCTTAAAAATCCCCGACAGCGACGCCAAAACCTTTGATGTGTTTCAAAAGTTTTAAATTTATAAGGGACTATGAAAATACCACTATTTATATAGTATACACACGGTATAAGTATAACCCACGTATGAATATAATCTTTTTGGGTAAGACTAAGTCTACTACATGGATTTTAGGTAGTGTTTGTTAGATAATCAAAATAAAAATAGACTTTAACTAGCAAATTACTATTTGTTTTTACCAATGATATAAAGCTGACAACTCAATAGTTGAAAATAATTCCATAAGTAGTTGGAATGTAAGATCTTTAAAGAATGGAACCTTAACATATAAAAAGGATTTCCTCGTCATAAAAACGATTTCAAAAATAACTGATTAACTCAAGACTTATATATAGTAGACAGGAACCAAATTGTCGCGTCCAAATATTTAGTTACTGATTATATCAAAGCTTAATTTATTTACCAATTTACGAAAGTGGATTTCTAGACACAAACGATAAAGATCACAGACAAATCTTTAAAACCACATAAATCATAATGGATCTTTTTGCCCTATACTGAAAATGATTAATATAAATCAAAGTTGATAAACAAAATATTGTATAGATAGGATATTACAGGAATGCAACATAATCTTGAGATAAATGGATAAGGATCATAACACGAACACTTCTTCATTATCATAACATCACCAAGTAGTCATGAGAGATTTAGCCTCTCATGGCTAAGGAGTTCATAACATAACTTGCTTCAATAATAAACTTCATTATTAAACTAGTGATGCGATCGTCGTAGGACTTCTACAAGAAGTTTTACAACTCCTTAGGCAGAGCACCTAATCGTTGTAGTAGCAGTATAGGCAAGACTCGAGGAGTTGTTATCCTTCACTCGGGGAATAGGTTGGGAAGGCTTGGTCACAATCTAACATAATTCTAAGGGTTGAGAGAAGATTATTTTTATGTTTTATGGAATGCAAGTAAATCATATAATATGAATAGGTTTTTGGTTTTAGCTATTAACTAAAATAAAATTCTAACTCTAAACTGTGATAACAATAAGATAAAAACTGTTTGATTTCATCATGTATTACTCCCTAGATTACTATCGACCTAGTGTTTGATGCCTTGTCACCCTTTTAATAATTTGTGTAACTATTTCCTAAGTCATGAACGAATTACACAAACCTGACGTCTACTTAGGATTTCCGTAAAGCAACCACACGAAAGGTATAATAATACAATTACAGTGACCCCTATGTACACTAAATGGCATGTGAAATATATTAAAAGTGGATCAACCATATTAGGGGGTAAGGTAGTATGAAGACTGTTACCCGATGGTATCCTTTCTATACAATCATGTTTCCTTAAACATATCAATAGCGATACAGACAAAAGCTGGTTTTCTAGAGCCTAACATGCACATCCATCACAAGAAGCAACATCACAAAGATCTACATTCTAGGTTTCATATAATCATAAATAAACACAATAGAAGGTTTAGCCAAGCATATTAAAGATAAAGCAAGAGCATAATAGATCAAACAACACATTACATATAGCATGATTAAATAAACCTTACATGAATAAAACAGAGTTGAGGAAGAACAATAGGGTTATTAGGCCCTAAATTCATCCTTACTGCTGCTAAATTAACTAGGGATTCGTACCCCTTTTATTCCTAAAGATAGTCAATCAAAAACCCTAAATACTGTTTGTATATATAGGTAAAAAACCTGTGACAGCATTGCGTTTTAATCGTGACACTCTCATGAAAGAGAATATTCTAGCTAATGGGCTGGGTCGTATGCTCTGACGTCGTCGTGGAATCTTGTGACACCATCTTGATCTTCGTGGTGATGGCGTCACGTTGTATCTGTCCTGCCATCTCCAGCTACTATAGAGAAATTCTGATCAATGTTGGTGTAGGTCCGTAGTCTTGTCCGTTTCTTCTTTAAATGAGTCCAAGTCACATGTAATTCTTCCAAATGCCCTCCAATGAGAAATATTTGAAAAGGAACGATTAACTACCTATTTTAGGCATAAATGCACAATTTAGGGGGTTAAACGACCCCGAAAAAGTGTATAAAATGACCCTTATCAAATACTCTACACTTGGTATTTGCTTGTTCTCAAGCAAATGGTCTTTTCTACCTAGATAATAACATATGAGGGGTCATTTTATATTACTCTTGGAAAAGTATTTTTTACAAAACAACCATCTAGGTACTTTGGTAATTAATATCAACGGAAAGTATACACTAAGCACCATTACATAAGTGGTTTGGGGATCTCTCAATCACTTTAAGTTAATCGATGGTATAATAAATTAAAACATATGTGTGAAACAAAAAATCAACACTCATTACGTTCGAAAAGCATATAGATTACCATAGTCATGGTAAAGAGAATCAAACCATTCCACCGCTATGGTGCAAGTTATTATTCATTACTATCTGAAGAGGTCTTATAAAGGGTTATGGGGTTTAGGTGTCAGAGTAACATATTAAAGGAAACAAAAACGGATGGTGAAACGTAAACAATTTTATTTTTGGGGACCCCCCCTTTTTGGCTTCGGGTGAATTGTAATTGAAGGGTTTACTAATTATATACACGAAAACACTTTTGGGTTGTGTTGCTAAGCCAAGTCTCGGACGAATGATCTACAAACTCTAACACAACTCTACAACAATCACTTTCTTTTTCTTTTCTTATTTTTTTATTTTTGAATAACAAGTACATCCACATGGTGTTTATAATACTTACCCCCTACATTTAATCTTTTACATTTGGCTCCGATAATTTTACAATCTAACTAATGACCCAGAGTTTGAGGTGGATCAAATAACAATGAGATCATTTGACAAACATATGGGGTATTGACTTAACTTTCTTCCCCATACTTTTCACACGAAATAAATACTATCATGAAACCCCAATCGTCTCTAAAAACTGTATTTACAAGATAAGGGCTATAAGCAACCGAGAATACACAATAATTAACTTGGTATAAACACAATAATGTACTAACTATACATGACAGAGGTAGTCTAAGGCTATTTGGGTAACAAATGGTTTAAAAAGGTTGAGAATTTTCTTTATATAGTCCTGATTAACCATAAAAATTACGAGAACTATAAAAAAGTGATAGGCTCGAAGGGTTGTACCTAGTGGAGTATCCTGCAACAAAAGGTGAGTGCATGGTAAGGGTAAAGATACATATATGATCAGAGTGATCATCATAACAATTACATTTTAACACATAGTTATTCCTAAAGCCTCTTACTAATGCGGTCTCAAAATGCATCACAATAACAAGTTCTAGAATTTATTATGCTATCGGTACACTCAAATGATTTTACTAACACCAGACATTAAAGAAAAGGCGACAAGGCAATGCATACATGGCCATAATGATGGAATAGACATGCACGCCTATAGCTCAACCTTAACTCAAACCGGGTAAAAATAAAATCTTCTTGGTTACACAACGTATGGGTACCCGAATTCCTAAAGGATCTAAGGGTAAACCTCATATTTTAGGGGTGGAATTCTGAGGGATATTGTGCTAGTCTTATAAATTCCAAAACCATGAACGCTATAAATACTCGGTTTTTACGGTCAGTATGTGTCATAAAATTTTTTAACTATGGGTAAAAATTACTCTTATGTTATGTTTCGAATACATTAATCCATCAATTTGAAGAGAAAGCAAATGGCAAAATTGAAAGAATAGTGTTCGTAAGGCTTATTTCCCCCTAGCACTTAAGTTGATACAATGTCCTTAATGTTTCTTATATAAGTACACACGTTAAGAAACAATAAATGGAATAGAAAAACAAGGAAAGAAAACTAGATACTTCTCCTAGTTACTCAATATGGAGAAGAAATATGCGATAACTGTTAAATAGTCCTCCCAAGAATCATCTAATGAGAAACTTTCTTAAGAAATTCTAACTTCTTCTCATCAAATATAACATTTAATCAAAGACAAAAGACAAACTACACCAAGCATAAAATGATGCGATAAACCAATATTACAATATGAATTTAGGGTTACGACTGCGTTAGATAAGTGAGAGAATTGTTAAACTAACATTAAATTTTACAAATTAAGAACAGAAGTGCGTACATATATTAAATGTTAAGAAAGTTTTATTTCAAAAAATTGTATTAAAAAATTTAACTGTTTTTCTTGACGTGGCATTTGACGCCGTAAGTTTTGTTTTTGGGGTGACCCCGTTCACAAGTGACGTGGAGACTGTTGACATGTTAATTCTGGACGCCGCCTCCACACGTTGGTAAAAATGGAAATTTTTTATGTTTTGATGAAAAATTTACTGCACTTGATTCCATAGGTCAATTCCTGTACAAATAGCTGCATAAAACCTAAGATTTAACAATTCAATCATATGACGCGAATTAATCTAAACAATTCATTTAACTTGTTTGAATTTAAGACGAGGTTAAAGACAATACAAAGCATGATTACAAGATAGATCAAACATATAAAACAAACATTAAAGGAATTAAAACACACTGACACTCTCTAACTGCATGTGGGGAAGGGGGGGGGGGGTGGTGGAAAGGGAAGAAAAAAAAAGAAAAGTAAATTAAGTTTTGCCTCCCAAGAACAATATCATTAATTAACGAGTCTTGTAGCTAAGACTCAAAGTCACACTCCCTTACATTTGTTTCATGAATGATTACTGCCCACAATAAAAGCCATTCACTTTCAAACGTACAATTCCTTTATTCTGGACCTAGGTTTAAGCAGTTTTTGTACATGAACTTATTCTTTTCATAAGGGTGCATAAGTCCGGTCATCAAATTGTTTTGGCTAAATTCTAACAATGGTAGAACCCTACTCTAATTGAAGTTCTTAAGCCTAGGTATTGTACGTGGCATCCTACATGTGTATGTGTCAAAGGTCTTAGTGAATGAGACCAATCCCCTAGCGACGTCATATTTAAGCTTAATGGTTTTTCTAAAGGGTCTGCCCATCAAGACTTTAGCCATGTCGCTCATAATGAATTCTACTATGTCTTATAACATAACAAAATCTGTGATATAGGTAAAACTCTTGACAAACACGTAGACATCCCTAACAATCGGCAACCTAGGATTCTTTCCCCGTCCCTCCTATCATCTACCATTATAGAATTATAGGCCCTTTACCCGAGATAAATTCTTGGTAGAAAAGGGCAAGATAGCAGTGAAACTTCCTAAAGCATATCAAACATTCAAATGCAAGTCATACCCTGTAAAAACAATTGATTATCCTTTCTCTGACGTAGTGTTCCTGCGTTTTCATATTCAACCTAACTCATAAAACTTCCTCATCATCCAAGTCATAACAATCAAGTAAGATTAGAAGGAAGACTAGAGTGAGTATCTACTGATCCATCATCAGACTCAAGGTCATTTATACTGGTCTCATTGGGTTGGTCGGTGAAGCGATTGAGGAATCGCTTAATACTTTCTAGGCAAGAGTCAACAAAGGCCAAAATTTTTAGTAGCTCTTGGAGCTCTTGGTTATATCGTGCGCGTAGCGCAGCTGGTAGGACAGGACGAGTAGGTGGTGGATTCGCGTTCTCCATGATGAATAATGGAATAGTCTATGGGAATTATAAACAAACACATAAAGAAGAGATAGACTATAAGAAAGCTAATAATATAAAAATAAAGTCCTCACTTGAAAAGATTCAAGCAAGTAGAACGACGTTAAACTATGATTAGAAACTATACTAATTCCCCAGGCTCGGCCCCAAAAAACTCGATGCGGTTCATCATAGGACTTCACAAGAAGTTACAACTCCCAGGCAAGCACCTACTCGTTGTAGTAGTAGTATAGGCAAGACTCGAGGGGTTGTTATATTTCACTCGAGGAATAGGTTGGGAAGGCTTGATCACGGTCTAACATAATTCTAAGGATTGAGAGAAGATTATTTTAGTGTTTTTATGTTTTATGGAAAGCAAGTACATCATATAATTGAGAGGTGAAGTTGGTTTTAGCTATAACTAAATATAATTCAAACGCTAATGTTGATAAACAATCAGTTAGAAGACATGTGTTTATTAATCATGTATTACTTCTCTCGATTGCTCTTCCTAGATTGTTTTCACTTGTCACCCTTGTAAAATGAAAAAATCTAGTGTAACTATTTCCTAAGTCATGAACAAATTACACGAACCCCACCGTCTACTTAGTATCCCGCTAGAGCAACGCACACGTAAGATAGTATGAAGACTATTACATGGCTCCTAGGGGTACACTAAGTGCATGTGAAATATATTAAAAGTGATCAACCATATTAGGGGAGCATGTAGTATGAGACCGATACCGATGGTAAATCCTTTACTACACAATTATGTTTCCCTAAACATAATCAATAGCGATACAGACAAAGTCTGTTTTCTAGTGCTATAACATGCACATCCAGACACAAAAGCAACAGGCAAATAAGAATACATATCTAGGTTTCATATAATCATAAATACACACAATAGAAGGTTTAGCCAAGCATATTAAAGATAAAGCAAGAGCATAGATAAATCAAACAACACATAGACATATTGAATAATAAATAAACCTTACTTGATTAAAACATGAGTTGGGAGGAAGTACAATAGGGTTTTTAATACCTTAAATTCGTCCCTAACCTGCTAAAAACTAGACTAGGGTTCATACACCTCTTTTTATTTTAAAGTTACACACTAAACCCTAAATTCGGGTTTTGAATATATCAGGAAAAACGTAGTGGGGGGGGGGACGAGGGGCTCGCTTTTTAATCATGACGCCGTCATTGAAAGAGAAAATGTCTAATAAATTGGGTTGGTCATATGCTCAGACGCCGTCCGTGAATTCTTGTGATAACCCGTTTTGATCTTCGTGGTGATGGCGTCAACGTTCGTATCTTGATGCCGTCTCCAGCCACTATAGAAAATTCTTGATCAAGTTGGAGTATGTACAGTAGACTTGTACGTTTCTTCTCCAAATGAGCCTAATTCAACGTGTAATTCTTCCAAATGCCCCTCCATAATGGAAAATATCCTAAAAGAATGAATTTAAGTACCAATCATGGTTCATCAAATACATGATTTAGGGGATAAACGACCCTGACAAAGTGAAAAAAATGACACTCATGCAACTAGTATGATGGCCTCTTTCTTCATCGTTCTTGGTTGTTTGAAACTTGATTCCTCCAAGGATATGATGGGTTTATTGTTTGGAGAATATTTTGTGAATAGAAGATAGAAGAATTGTGAGAGAGAAATGGGATTAATTTTTGATGGGTAGAAAGTGGAATGAAATTCAGGTGGGCCTCTATTTAATAGGCTGAGTGAGGGGTGAAAGTGCTGCTCGCACAAGAAAAATAAGTGGGGCATACTTGGTGATAAATGTCGAGAAATTAAATGTTTAGGAAAGAAGTGCGGCCTCATAAAAAATTGGTGCGGCGTACTTAAGGTATTAATTGCATGTAGCAATAATATCTTCATTTATTCTCCATGTCAGGTTAGATTTATAGAAAGTGGCGACGCACAAATGAAATTGGTGCGTCGTACTTGTGGAGTTAAATGCGTTCAGATTGACTAATCTTAATTCTAGCTGACTTGAAGGAAGAACCGCACAAGATAAGTGTGGCGCATATTTTCATACGTTTTTAAGCTTCTAATTCTTTTATCTAGTTCTTGTATATAGTTGGTCCCGAAGTATAAATACTAAATCTTTGTTGTGTTTAAGCTATGAATATTCAAGTGAACCTGCAAATATTTCCATGCTATTAGTATCCGAAATTTCACAAAGAAATGATTAAATATATACAAATAACGCCACTGAAACTATGTATAATTTGGGCGTTATCAGAGTATTAGGCATTTGATATGTTGTAAATTTCAGAAGTTTTAGAATAAGTAGTACTAGGTAAGTTTAGAAGTTGTATAGTAGAGTGCAAACATATATTAGATAGAACATCCAGAATAGTAAGAAGTTAAATAGGAAGATGGAACAATCTAAGGTGGAGAGACTTAGTGCCCAATACATTAATATAATTCAAGAAAGTCACCCCATGGTAGTTTGTAGGGACAATGAGAACAAAATAAGTGGGAGAGAGTTGTAACACCCTCAAATTTATATAATTAATATATATATACACTAATGGATAAAATGAAATAAGAAAAGTCTTTTTGATAAGTTTTATTATGAAAGTAGAGGACCATGTGGAAAATAGTTTTGACAAAAAGGACTAACAAGTGCAAAAGACTTAACGCCAGGGACTAACATGCAAAATACACAGTATGGGCAGAGAATTACCCCAAATACCCTTGGCGCTAGATAAGTCTTAATCCAAAAATTATTCACAAAAACACACTGTAATGTGTGATTGGTGATGTCTGTGGCTCTGCATGAGCTTTTAGGAGGGAAATGTCTAGCTCCCTTCACAAATGGAAGATTTTCTTCTAAATATTGTCTAATCATAACCAAGTGTAAAAGTAACCAAGAAAGATTAAGAATTTAGAGTTAATATGGTTTGATTTGAGGCTCAAAGAAGTTTTAGCTCAAAATTGGATGACAATCAATAACGTCTATTTAATAGCATCATTGTATATCCTATGTAATTAACCCATTTTTTTTTTTTTTGTATAATTTATTGCAAAGATTGTTTACTAATCGTTTGTATTTTAAGAATTGCAGTATTTATTGATACTTTGGTGAAATTAACTAAAAGCGCAACGGCAATCGGAGCTTAATGAAGATATTCTAAATGTTACAGTTTACTACGACCATTAACTCCGTAATCCATCAAGGAAATACGGCGTATCCATGACGTGCACTCACCAATGACCACGAAGGGAAACAAAGATCCAAACCGCGTAGTCCAAATAAGCAATACGCGTATTAACGTATAAATAAATAAAATATTCTGGAAGATATCAAACATGGTCCCTACTCCAAGAAACCCCCGATACGCCGTATCCAAGACATTAGATATGACGTATCAAAAATATTCTAGACCCTAAAAATAGAAAACTCAAAAACAAGTTTTAGGTTATGCAAAATCATATTCTCGAAACGTAAACCATAAAAGTTAATATTTCAAAAGAGAATAAGAGCATAAAGAGGTCAAGCAACGCTATTCAATTCCATAGGAGACAACGTTGTAATTCTTTAAAACTTTTGTAATCGTATAGTTTATGGTATCATTCGTAACGTCATTAGTTTTACCTTTAACTAAATAATTACTTTTGAAATAATTATAGATGTTTCAAGGCTAATACTTTGGGTAATAGCCATTGTATGAAGATCTTAACGTTTGGTTTGCTTATCTCATTTCTAATATGTATCGCTGATTGCTTGTTTATGTTTATCAATTTATACTTGTTTACTTGCTTAAGTATGCTACCTAACATTCAACTGGGTCTTAGTCCTGACATATTAATATGCTGTCAACTTCAGGTGTTGTTTGGAGCGTAGGCTAAGAGATACGAATAGCTCTCCCAAAGATGCAATTTATATATTAGAATCATAGAGATCATAAATATTGACCTATTCCATACCTTTATTATTAGTGACTAAGTTTAGCCATAAGGTAACCTCATATCAACGAGTTACGTTCTTAATCCAATGGTAAAGGACTCGAACAGTAGACTAATAGTATATAAATAGTCTTTAAGCTAATAAGTGGGTAAAGTCACCATGACTAAGGGTTTAACAATATCACCATGCTTTAATCCTTAATATATATTATAATCGCAATAAGAATGCTTTTATGCGATGCGTTTAATTGTGACAGAATTCCTACATGACTAGTCATAGAAGAAGTAACACCTAAGTATAAGAATGGATATGCCGCCTCGAATATGTAATCAATGCAATTAAATAAACAAACACAACGTTATGATAGGATTTAAAAAATGGATTAATATAGTTTTCTTATATTTGGCTAACCTCTCTTTTAGACTTCTGTAAATTTGATTGGCGTGTGTTTTAGTATCCTAAAGTTGGTTTTAGTCACCGACAAAACCTGTGCCAGTCTCTCAGGCCTAAAAACCTCTCTATGATCCCATTTAGATTTAGGAATTAACATAGTTTAGAATGGTTTATGGTTAGCCACAAAATTTGATCGAACAAGAAGTTCGTCATTATGAATATTAGGACTCGGTCTTTAATTATGTAAGTTGTAATAGTGTAAGAAAAGGGTAAACGGCTTGCCAATTTAATCTAAACGTCACGGTTTGGGGCTAAAGCCCAAGTAATCCTAAATAATCCAGAGCCCGACCAAAGTTAAACACCATTCGGCCCAAACCAAGCCCATGGGTATATGTATAAATACCCCTCTCAAAGTTGTGCAGAGGTTGATAGTCTCATTGTTTTTCAGACAAGCAATGTTAGAAATCAACCATTCTTATTTTCTCTCAACTTTCTCTCTCTAACCTCTCCCCCCCCCCCCCCCCCCCCCCCCCCCCCCCCTTTCCCCCCCCCCCAACCACACAACACACATTGGGACCCCCCCCCCCCCCCACCCCCACCCCCCCCCCCCCCCCCCCCCCCCCCCCCCCCCCCCCCCCCCCCCCCCCCCCCCCCCCTCCCCCCCCCCCCCCCCCCACCCCCCCCCTTTTTACAATTCTATCATTTAACTCCTTTCTATTTTTCTTGTTTCATGGTGAAGTATGATGGGGATTCCGGTTTTTAAGACATTTGGTATCATTCCACACGGTGAGTTTTTAATGAGTTTAAGTTGTGGTAAATTGTTTGAGCTTAGTCCGGTGGGCTTATAGATGCTTATTGTGTCTCGCATATATTATTTTTCTTTAGATCTTTTGCTTACGTTTTTTTTTCTGCTTGTTTTAACACACTCAATTTTTTTTAAAGTGGTACAAGTTTTCTTGGCTTAAAATCTTTTCTTCGTGTCTTATTTCTTGTGGTGCTAAGGTCTTAATTTTCGAGCTTATTTGCAACTTATAAAACTGCTTATTTTTTAGCTTTTCATGAGCTTTTTCTTGGTCACGGTTAAAAAGGGACACATTTCCTATAACTGTGGATCTGTGTTGGTTTGTTAAACAAAGAGACAAAAAGAATGTTGGGTTGTTTTGCTGGTTTCTCAAAGAGACATAGTACACCGAACAACTTATTTCCTTTAGAAACCGAACAACCAATTATCTTATGGAACCGAACAACTTTGTCAACCGAACAACCGGTTTCCATGTTAGCACCGAACAACTTGGACAACCGATCAACCAAAACCTTTGTAAACCGAACAACTCATTTGTTTTGAGAACTGAACAACCATTAACAGTTAGAAACGAACAACTCACATGCTAGCAGAAACCAATCTACTAGTTTAAGTAATTTTCGGATTTTTCGAGTTCGAGTGACGGTTCATTACGGGACGTATAACTTATATCATTGTGATTGTGACACCTTTTCGATCAACGTGGTATATTCACATTGAACCGACGATAATCGTAGCATTCCGCGAGACCACATTTAACAAACATTCATTTTTTTCTCTATTTTAAAATGAAAAAGAAGTTATAAAAAGGGTGGGAAAATGTTCATTTATTACACTCTTTGGAAAGTTGGCACATGCAGTCCCTGAGTTTCAAGTGAATTTTACCATTAGTCCTTTCTTTGTTTATTAACTCTCCATGTTGAAACTTGATTGCAACGTTAGTCCTTATTACCTATAATTCAGCCATTTGTCCTTAAAAGTGAATCGTAATTGCACCGTCAGTCCTTATTTGAGTTTTAATCAATCGTTTCTCATTTTAAGTTCAACGTTTGTGCACCGTTCATCGTTTTAAGCTTATTTTTCGCCAACAAAAGCTCAAGTTCTTCAATTTCAACAATGATTTCAACAACAATTAATTATTCATTCATGGTCTTTTCTTGATTTAGTAAAATCCCGAGAAAGGCGATTCTTTTTACGGTTTAAGTCATAGATTTGTAAAATCCCGTGAAAGTTAATTGATTTCAATCCACAACAACAATCACTTTACCTACTTAAGATCCTACAAATCATTTTCACTTCACAATTCATGGTAAAATGGAAACGAAAGATACTTTATCTTCGTGTACTAATTCGGAAGAACAACAAATGCAACAAATTCAAGACAAAGCAAAAGAAAGTTGCATGGTATCTTTTTGACAACTTCATTCACACCTCAAGCTTCTTTCAAACAACGACATAAAAGGAACTCGAACCGAGTGTGGATTCAAACGCGCATTTGCGACACTCTTTGGTCATGATGTAGAGAATTTTATAGGTACAATGTTCCTAAACATGGATCAAATAGAAAAGCATCTTTACAATGAAGAATTTCAAAAGATTGGATCCATGGCTACTTTTAAAGTACTCAAGACACAGTTTCAGATGTTCATCAAGTCACGGATTTATTTGGATGATGAATATGTTATAATGACACGCAACTACTTTCTATAATACACTCAACTCGAGATTCTAGAATTTCGTGATACACTGATCCAACACATGGAATCTGTTAAGAAGTCAATTGATAAAAGAGCACATCACAAAAGAGAGTATGACAGCAGGGTGAATGAAAGTCGTATACAGACAACAAAGGAAAAGGTTGATACGAGTAAAGCATTAGATGCTAGTTTGGTTGACACAAAAAGCAGTGGGACATAATTAGGAGAGCAGGATACAAGCAGCAGATCAGGGAATGATACATATGCTGGTGATGCAGATATCAGACCCATATATGATGAAGAGCCAATGGTTGAGGTACAAACGACTGCTTAAATCTATGTCTTTGCTACAGGACAACAGCATACTGAGCAACCTAATTTCAATAATGAAGGAAAGGTTGACCAGAATGCTGAACAATATCATGACACATGTCCTTTGCCTGCTAAATTAACTGATAACTAGACAACTGAACACTCAAATCAATCCCTCGAATCTAAAAATATTTGTCTCAAACAAACCGTTGCCCAATTTCAAAAAGATTTTTTAAGAATGGAAGCACATTGTGTTAATCTTGAACTTAAATATCAAAATCAAGCTTTAAAAGAAAGGCAACATGGTCAATTTTTTAAATTAAAAAGTAATGAAGCCAAGATTAAACATGACATAGATGTAATTGAAAAAATAAACATCGAATTGGAACATAAAGTGGCTAAATTACTTAAGGAAAATGAGACTTTGAAAAGCCATTACAAAGAACTATTTGATTCTATCAAGACAACTTGAGCTAAGACTATAGAATACACAACTTCTTTGATTGCTCAAAATGTTGAGTTCAAAGCTCAACTTCAAGAAAAAGGATTTGCAATTGCAGCATTAAAAAATGAGTTAAGAAAATTAACATGAAATAGTGTGAATACTAAGTTTTCAAAATCATCAATCTTAGGGAAACCGGTTTTACAACTACATAGAAACCATCAGTTGTTAGAAAACCGACTACGTTTAAGTCTGAATGACCTAGAATTTCAAAGCCATGGTTTTCCTCCCAAGTTGATGTCAATAACGATTTGACAAAACTAGTCACTACACATTATTTGCCTAAGGAAAGAGAATCTGCTATTGCAAAACCTCATCACATGATTCCACCTAGCTCATCTAGGTATAGCTCAAATGACATAGTTTATAATCACTATCTAGAGAAAGCTAAGAAAAAGACACAAGAAAGCGATAGGAATTCAAGACCTAGTGTGATGCCTTCTGCAACATCACAAAGCACAGCTAATGGTAGAAAACCAAAATCTAGGAGCAATACTCAAACATCTAGGAATTGGCCTGCATCCAAGAATACTCAAAAAGACTGTGCCCATAGCAGAACACTCTAGGAATTCTAGAAATTTTTTTGACTCCAAACATTTTGTTTGCTCGACATGTTAAAAATGTGTCTTTAATGCAAATCATGATCATTGTGTAACAAAATTCCTAAATGAAGTCAACTCACGTGCTAAGGTTCCATCCAATAAGACAACGAACAGAAACAAACCCATAGAGCAAATAAGTGTTGCAAAGAAACCAGAAAGACAGATCCCAAAAGGACATAGGCTTTTAATAAAAAAGACTTCTGTTGTGCATGAGAAAACAATGACTCCTAGATCTTGTCTTAGGTGGAAACCGACGGGTAAAATTTTCAAGATAGCCGGTCTTAGGTGGGTTCCTACTAGAAAGATATTCACATCTAGCACAACCAAGGTTGATAGTGAACCCATAAATGGTTCAAATAAAGAAATCACTAACCAATATGAATGCGAACAAAGTCTTCATGTCAGTGCATGTACTCTTAACTTAAGTGCAGGTACATCTTTCAATTCCAAAAAGGAAGGACTCAGAGTTTGGTTGCTGAAAAGACTGATATCTCAGAAACTAGGGCTTTAAGGAATTCTGATATGATGAACAAGCAATGACTTCTGATCATAACAGTTCAGAACTCAGAATTCACGACCACAACAATGAACCGTCCAGTTCAAAGCTGGTTCCAAAAGTTGTTCCGCTACCAAACAAGACAGCTACATCATGACAAGAGTTGGAATTACTATTCCACCATCACATAACAATGCTGAGGTCAACATGTAAATATTTTCTATAAAACCAAATACAAAAATATAAAATTTCAAAAAGAAAATACAAAATCAAAAGATTATAAAATGTTTCACAAAAAGAATCTTCTCGACATGTCTCTTGGAATCGATAACATTTACGTACCTAGAAATGTTGATTAACATCGGCACGGGCGTGTAAATGAAGTTCGAAAAGGAGTTTCAAATGCTTTCAAAACATGTCATTTCTAATTGTTCTTCATGACTTGTAATTGCTCTCAGATTGCATCTCAGACCCTAACGACAAAGGAGAGTGTACACTTTAGTGCGCTTATCCTTAGCATTAGAAGAGAAGTCTTCTAACATGATGTTTTTCAACATGTTGAACATAATTTTTCAAGAATTTCTCATGATAATTCAAAATCTTTTAAAATTGTGTGTTCAACACTCCTTCCCTCTTAAAGTTTTACAAGACAATTCTTCTACATTTGGTGTCATTTTCAAAATAAGTCAATGTTTGAGGGGGAGTTTTTCGAAAAACAATGTTTAATGCTTTTGGATACTCTTCTTAAATGCTTTGGGTATTCAAAGCATTTAATCTAATCTTAATAACAACTCTGCAATAATAATGACAACTCAATAGATTATATGTTATAAGATGATTTCGTGATTAAGCATAATTTTTCAAGAATTCTTCAATGACAATTCATAGTCTTTCAAAATTGTGTGCTCAACAATGCTAACCCTCAATTTTATATTCATTTTACAACTTGGTATCATTTTTTTAATGTTAAACATATGTAAAATTGAGGGGGAGCAAGTTAATGTTTCATATAAATCATGCTAAGTATAATATGTTTTCTCCATAGAATTTTCATGACAAATTTTAATCACAAGGTATTTCAAAAACTAAGTGAATTAGTATTTAAAATAAGGGGAGAAATATAATTAAAATATGATCTTGAAAATAATAAGTGATCTAAATGACTCAAAGTGCTTGATACTCTTCGGAAAAGGTTTTATGGTTACGATCTCATACCCAACAAAATCTTAATTCATGACGATTCTAAAGTCATAAGGTGGTTATGTTAGGTACTAGTCCTATGATCCAACCAGAACCGGAGGGATCTACCAAGGATACTTCATAATTAGAAATAGTTGTTCTTAGGTATGATTAGAGATAAATGAGTATAAGGGAATAATGCCGACTAAGATTAAGCTAACACTGGAATAATCACAACAAGGTGTTAGTAATGACGTATTCGTAAGCATTGAAGGGGTTGAAGAATGAAAAAGAAATGTATGGATAAAGGGTGAAAAGAAAGAAGCCCTCCACATAACTTAGGCAGAAACCAGGTCAATACATAATCTATCGGTTTTCACAAAGATGAATTCTGATATTAAAGACGACATCATGAACCCAGTGACGCAATGCATAACCCTTCCCAGCCATTCGAGTTTCTCTCAACAGAAACTTGTCTCATTTGTCACGGAGATGCACACGACTTCTATTGACTTTCTCACTCCGAGTTAATTGATATTGAATAGGTGGTAGTCTGCTCTAGCCACCGAGTACTAAAACCAAAGCACACTAATCGAGTCTAGATCCAAGAGATCAATAAAATAAATCTCATTAGGATACATTCCATTACACACACTTGTTGAACACCAATAAGTTCACAAGCTATTAATAAGAGTCCTACGCATTATCCTTGTGATTTTGCCAGGACATCTGAGTGATACCTAAGTATTCACCGTGAAGATGGAAATCCTGCTTGAGCCAACATTAAACAAGCTCTCGGTAGATGACTTGCGCGATTCTATATAAATCAAACTTGTGTCAACTGGAAAGAAATGATGGTGCGATTCTATGAGAATCATACTTGTTCTAGTAAATGAATTGATGACTTAATCAGAAAGATAGTAACTATCTGATTCACTCTTACCGTGTTGTCTGCTTTGAGATGCTCTAGTAACGAGAACGGCTAGTGCAGTTGCAAAACCCTGTCAAGAAGATACATATGAATTCTATTTGATAACAGGCAGTATTTATACTGATTAACGGGGAGCCATGGTTATTGCAACCTTATTCGACGAAGTGACAAAGACACTCTCATCCATATCTGTCAATTATCACTAACATAAACTTACACGTTATACGGTGGTGGAAATATCCCATTCCAGCTGAAGTCGGATTCATTACCACATGCTCATGCTCAAACTACAAAGACATACTATAAGCATCAAGATTCAAGAATCAAGAAAGCTCAAGA
The DNA here is from genome assembly GCA_026074375.1 of Tanacetum coccineum. Taxonomy (NCBI): domain Eukaryota; kingdom Viridiplantae; phylum Streptophyta; class Magnoliopsida; order Asterales; family Asteraceae; genus Tanacetum; species Tanacetum coccineum. Next base: position 55,763 of record BQNB010001652.1, on the reverse strand, counting down.
TTTGAAGACAAAGACTTCCGCAAACTCTTATATTCAAGATCTTCCTTCAAGATATCAAGTCTATCAAGGGATATTATTAGCAAGCTTTTAAGATGATGCAAAGTATGAGCATGTTGGTCAAGACACAAGATCGCAAGGCGGAAAAGATGATCAAGGCAAAAGGATAAAGATTTAAAGATCTCGGACATAAAGACGAAGTCGAAAGACAACGACAAAGGCTCAAGATCAAAGATCACATAGCATAAAGGAACAAGCCTACCATTCGGCCCAATAAAGCCCATGTGGTGTATGTATAAATACTCCTCTCCAAGTGTGGAGAGGGTGATGGTCTCATTTATTTTCACACACTTGTGTAATCAACCATTCTATCTTCTCTCTACTTTCTCTCTCTAACCTCTCTTTAAATTTCTTATCATATCTCCAATCTATTTTTTTCTTATTTAAGTATGAAGTGAAAGTGTATTTGGTCACCGATAGTTTAGCATATATTAAACTAACTTAGATTGGAAAAACTAAAGTATTAATAAATTGAAAGTGTTCCTCGCTCTTAGTGATCAACACCCTACTTACCACGAAACTCCCACCGATCGGATACACTGCCCGTTAAAGTGTTGTTTTTGGTTAAGTCGGCAAAATATAAATTTAAAACTTGAATCATAATTTACAAACGCACAACGACACATCAAGTGTTTGGCGCCACTGCCGGGGAGTGAGAATTAATCTTGATTTTTATTTAATATTTTGGTTTTTAACATTAGATTAGATTAGATCTAACCCTTAGGATTAGTGTAATTTAGATTAGTGTATAATTATGTATATTCTGTATATTTGTGTATTTAATTGTTTGCGTGTTTTAATTGTTTTCTCTAATACACTGTTCTGGTCGATAACTCGATACGGCGTATCTAACTTTCTATCCAATATGGCGTATTCTCTCAATAGATTAATACGGCGTATTCACTTCAATTGAATACGGCGTATCAACCATCTTAAACAAAAGCTGAATTTTCATGTTTGATTTCATGCTTAATTTTTTTATTCTTTCTTCAGAACAAATCTTGCTAATATTTTTACCTTTGTGACGGGTCATTCATATCAGAGCTAGTTGATTAAAGAAGAGGTGGCAGGCAAAGAAGCAAAATCAATGAGAAAAATCATGGCTAATGACCAAGCATATTACTATTCAGGGATTACAAGCATTATGGTTAATGGAAAGAACGCTTATGACCTGAAAGGAAAATTCCTTAGTGATTTGCATAAAAATGCCTTAAGTGGTACTAATGGGGAAGACGCAGTCGAGCATATCGAATACTTTCTAATAACCTAATTGATTTACCGAATGTGAATCAGGATAAACTTTGAGTTGTTGTTTTACCAATCTCATTGGTTGGAGATGCATGGAGGTGGTTTGATGGAATTAAAGGATCAATTACTATTTGGGTCGATTTGACTGATAATTTTTTTAGAAAATACTACTTGCCTTCCCGCACTGGCAATGTTAACTCCCTGATAATTAAGTGGGACCCTACTAATCCCAAGTTTGAAAACTGGTTGGCCTCAAAGTTTGTGAACTACAAGACGATGGATATATTCACTAAAGGAGCTTTGTGGGATTATTAGAAATTAGGAAGCGATGAAATTGAGCCAACGAATGATGAAGCTTCCGATCTTGAGGAAACTGATCACGATGATGAACAAGAAATCGGTGAAATTTTTAGGATTGAAACAAACATGTTCGATTATGAAACACCACTATGCGAAAATTCAAAGAGTATAATTACCTACTCAAGATAGACCCGGATGTCCTTACTAAAGATATTGAGGGATTCAAGACTTATGACGAATACAAGGACGATTGGATCTATGAATTGAACAAAAACATGATATAGGTACACGAAAAACCATGGACTAACACTGGAGTATGGACTGAAGCCGCTCCAGTTGTGCATTGTTGTAAGCCATTTAATTATAAAAGTGGGTATTCGAAGTGGCCTACCTGTAGCTAGAGAGAAGATGGATATTGTAATAGAGGAAACTTTCCAGGAGCTTAAATAGTAGGAAACACGCTCCATTACCAAGATTTATAATGGTAAGAGGCTTTGAAGGATAGTGAGCTGAAAGAAGAAGCTTTAAGAAATAAGGCTATCATGGAAGGATTAATCAATGAAGATGATGAATCATGTAATAATAGTTGGAGAAGATGGGACAGCTATGAGATTGCTGACCATGATCAAGAAGAAAGAGAATATGAGATTGGTAAGTGCCTGCACTTACCAAAGACCACAAAGGAAACAAGATCCAATACGCCGTATCCAGAAGAAGGAAATACGCCGTATTCAAGCTATATGGAAATAAAATATTCTGGAAGATATCAAACGTGGTCCCTACTCCAAGAAACCCCTGATATGTCATATCCAAGACATTGGATACGCCGTATCAATAATATTCCAGACCCTATAAATAGAAAACTTAAAAACAAGTTTTAGGTATGCTAAATCATATTCTCGATACCTAAACCATAAAAGTCGATTTTCAGAGGAGAAAAAGAGCAGAAGAGGTCAAGCAACACTATTAATTCCATAGGAGACAACGTGTAATTTCTTACACTTTTATAATCATTCAGTTTTTTGTATCATTCATTAAATCGGTTAGTTTACCTTGGCTAAATAATTACTTTTGTATTAATTATGACATTTGAAGGCTAATACCTTCGGGTATTAGCCATTGTTATGAAGATCTTAATGTTTGGTTTGTTTATCTCGATTTCTTAATTTATCGTTGATTGCTTGTTTATGTTTATCAATTTATACTTGTTTACGTGCTTTTGTATGCGACCTATCATTCAACTGGATCTAGTGATACGGACCAAGTAATCTAGATGACGGGATAGCTCTCCATATAGTGATTTATACATCTAGACCAATAGGATCACAAATAACGACCTATCTTTGCCCTTAGATTGTGAGCTTAGTTGGACCATAAGGTGACCTTGGTATCAACGAGTACGTTCTTGATTAATTGGTAAAGACTTGGTTAGTGGACTACTAGTGTATGAATTGCCATTAAGCAGTAAGTGGGTAAAGTCTCTATGAGCTAGGGTTTAACAAGATCACCATTGCTTTAATCCCTAAGATAGATTATAATTAGAAAATAAGGATGCTTTATGCAGATACGTTTAATTGTGATAGAATTCTATGTGTCTAGATCTTAGGAAGAAGTAACGCCTAAGTCTTAAGAATGATATGCCGCCTCGAGATAAGTAATCATTGCACTAAATAAATAAACCAACGTTATGATTGGATTAATAATGGTTAATACAGTTTTCTTATATTTGGCTAGATCGCTCTTTTATCTTTTGTTAATTTGCTTGCGTGTGTTTTAGTGCCTTGAATTGGTTTTAGTCACCACAAAACCTGTGTCAGTCTCTCAGTCTGAAAACCCCCTTATCCATTAGATTTAGGAATTAACATAGGTTTAGCATAGGTTTAGCATATAGTAGACTAACTTAAATTAGAAAAACCAAAGTATTAATAAATTGAAAGTGTTCCTCACTCTTAGTGATCGACACCTTACTTATCATGAAACTCCCACCGACCAGGTAAACTGCCCGTTAAAGTGTTGTTTTTGGTTCAGTTGAAAAAATATAAATTTAAAAATTGAATCATGATTTACAACCACACAACGACACATCAAAAATTAATTCCTTAATCAAGGTATGTGTTAATTTTAGGGGTTCATGATAGAATTAGGGCATTATGCTAATTTGATTATTAGATGAACCCTAGTCTTGACTTATGATGAAACATGGATTAGATATAATGATTATAATTCATAATTATTAAAGTTGTGAAGTTTTTGTTTAGAGAATTAAGGTAATTCATAGCTTTTGATGAAGTTTATGCTTTATGATAATTATAAAGAGGTGTTTGGCTAGAAGTTAAATTTGCACTTAAACAAGTGATTTTGGCTTAGGGCCTAAAGAATAATGACCTAAACATGTCTAATAAGCTGTGATATGATTTTGGTAAAGATTGGGATACCTTATTATGGGTTTTGGGTCTTTTTGGACATGTTTAAAAATACGACAGCAAGGTGTGCAGGATTTTGTACAGACTTTGAAAATCATAGAAAAATAACCGTAGCTCCGTTGGAGATGTGTCTTGCATATCCGAAAAAGGTAAAAGGGACTACTTTTTAGCAAAACTATTTATAGGTCATGAATGTAAGTTTAAATGGGTCAAAATCAACTTAGTGCAGTAGGTTGCAGAAATTCTGCATAAAAAGAAGAGTTTGTAAAAAGTGTTTAAGTATGATTTAAAGCCTTATATGGTTATATTAAGTTGTATAAACCCATTATATGTTATGATACATAAGTTAGAAAGTTCTTATGGTGTTAGTATGATTATATCATGGTTATGTGCTCGTGGGAAGCTTACGAAATCTAATCAAGACCAAAGGCGAGTAACGGATTTAGTTTCATATTATTAGAATATACATGATATATTAGTGTTGTTTAGATTCGGATTATAACCGAAGGTTGCCATGATTATCCCGTCATGATTTGGGTTTAGCCGAAATCAAGTCAAGAATAGGATACCCGCAAAGGGTATCGTAGCCAAGTGTAGGATACTTGCAAGGGGTATCGTAGACAAGTATAGGATGCTCATGAGGAGCATCACATATTATATTTAGGATGTTCACGAGGAGCATCGCATTATGTTTAGGATCCTCACGAGGAGCATCGTATCATGTTTAGGATGTTCACAAGTAACATCGCTATTGTGAGTAGGGTGCTCACAAGTAGCATCGTAGACAAGTTTAGGGTGCCCAATAAATGCGCCAATAATCATTTAGCATGCCCAAGAAGTGCACGATATAGAAATCCCGTAGAAGCATCCTAAGTGTATGACCCGTGCTTGTATAGTAGCATTCTAAGTAGATGACCCAAGCATCCTAAATAGATGACCATAGCATCCTAAGTGGATGACCATGACATCCTAAACGGATGACCACGCATCCAAAGTGGATGACCCGTACTTTAAATAGTACTTACGTCCTTCGTAGATGACTCGATTAAACAACCACGATGATAGAATAGTGCCCCAAGAAGAGTACTCGTTGACTATGGAATTTATTATGTAGAATAGGACGATCGAGCATCATCTAGTTATTGTTGATCCCAACTTAAGATCGATTCCTTAGCTTGTAAAGGTTATGTTACTTTTGATAGATCCAAAACAATTATGGTAGAAACTTTGTGGATACTGAAGAGTATGCGGAATCTACTCTTTAACACTTAAAAGAATATCAAGAAAAAAGTAAACTGTATGAACAATGATATTACTGAAAAGCTCCAATATTATTATTATCAATAATACAATTACTCTGTGTAGTACTAGGTTTACAACCTTGAAGCTATATATCAAAATGTATATAAATAAGAGATATATAAACTACATGCCCTAGGGTCTCCTTTTATACACCAAGGAACCCTAATGTGCTTACAACGCGTTTTTTACTCATACATATCTTTTCCTAATATATCTCATACATATCTCTTTAGCAGTACTAAAACAGACTAATAGTACTAACTAAGTGTAACAACAAAAACACTTCTAGCAGTAGTAATATTTTGTACTGGTAGTACTAATATTACACTAGCAGTAGTAATGGCTTAGAACTTTTTCTTCAATCTTGAGCAGCAGTAGTAACTCTAACCAGCAGTCGTAACTTGAACTAGCAGTAGTAACAGTTAAGAATCCTTTTATTCCCAACAATCCTCCCTTAAACTTATGATTTACCTCTAAATCATCAAGTTTCTTTAAATTAAACCTTGTTCTCTAAGAGGATCTTCCAAACACTTCATCTTCTTGGCCTTTCAACCTACATGAATATCTTCCTAAGAAGTTCTTTAGACATCTCATTATCTTGATCTACCAAGAGATTTGCGACCATCATCAATGTAAGAGTTCCTCTTGATAATGGATACTCCTTCTCTACCAGCATATAGATGTCTATTCCCTTCTCTGTAGATACATGATGCACTCCACATGAATCATATAGCCTCCAAGTTAAATCATGAATATGCTTTTGAAGCTTCCATAACTCATCATCTGTATCTGGTTCAAATAATCTCTTCAACTCAACCTATATCTCTCTTTCTTTGTCATCTATTGGTTCTGTTGAATTGAACTTCTCTTTAACCAGACTTTATAACATCACTAAGTCATCCCTGTCAAATGCCTTCAGCATATCATCAAAAAAGTGATGTACCTAAGTATGATTTCCATCTCTGATGATCTTCTAATACTTCCTAGTGCCTTCAGTATAAATCTCCTAGTCAATTATTGGATACTTAGTTTGTAAGGCTTCAACATTCATCCCTTGCTCTGGAACTATTATCATCGTTTGTTGTAGCACTTCTTGTGACAGTTCATCAGCTTATTTATCTTTTGGTTCTTCAGCTAGTTCTGATCTTTCACGAGTCTTTTACCTCTTAGAACTTTCTTGATCAAGTTCTTCTTCTGCATCGTTTTTTGAACTTCCAGCTGCTAACTTAGGAACTACTCTGTCACTTTCACTCTCTATTAGAACATAGGTGTTTACCTTCCTCATTGTTGTTTCAAACAAAGTCTTGATCTCATCAAAGGAATAATCTCTCAATTGCTACAATGTATATCCAGCCATGTTCTTTAGATAATTAGACATTCAATTCCTCTTCTGAGCTTTGGTCAGTGGTTTTCTTCTCTGCTATTCTGCACTAAGTCTTGCAAAATGTTTCTTTCTTTCATTTATGAGTTCCACAAATAACTTTGACCTTTCTTCAATAGATATCTCTCCTTACTCTTCTACCTGTAATTTTGCAGCTAACTCATAGTCTGCATCCATTATAGCTTGAACATCATCCTATTTAGCAATGTTTACAGCTTTACTAGCTTCTACTTCTCTTTCTCTTTCAAGTACGACTTCTTCATCTAACTCTGTTTGAAGTCTCTGTGTAACACCCTCAAATTTACAACGCAGTAGAATACAACATTGGGGTGCTACTTCATAATATAAGCTCACGAGTCACAGTAAACGTTATTCAATTTTTATTAAAAAGATCAGAGTTACAAGGTCCTAATAACTTTATAAAAACTCATTTCAAAATAACCCACAACATGTTTAAGTTTCTTTAAAAGAAAACATTTTATCATATGTGCAAAGTTCACCAAGTCCACATCCTTCGATATCCGTATTTCATCCCATCCAAGCTAGCAAGTATATACCTGAGATAAACATGCTAAAAAGTCAACGAAAATGTTGAGTGAATTCATAGAGTTTATAAACAATCATTTTGAACACAAGATAGAAAAATATTTAGTTTATAGAACAATCATAACGATGCCAGAGCCACAAACCAAACCTTAACCATGTACCCAACCTGGAGTGATAACACTCCCAATACTAAATATAATATGTCTCCGTATGCCCTCGCAAGGAACATACTTCGGACAGGTCGTTAGGCCAAAATAGATTAATTATTATTGCATCAGCGTTCACCAATTATCAGTGATTGCCAGTTCATGAAGGAAGGGACACAACAATACACTCATAGCAACGTTCACATAATAAAATCACCTGTGTTCGATTTTATAAAACAAGCATGCATCTCCCTCGCGGGTTTTCAAAACATAAAAAGAATTAAATGCGAGGCTATGAACTCACCTTGATCGTAGGCAATAATCAAATAGCTAATAACCACGTAGCGTCAATGAATAACTTGTCGCATCCGCGAAGTTGCAATTAATCTTAACGGTTATGACCCACTAGTTTAGGATGTTGTATATGGGTTTTCTGATGGATGATTACATCAATGTGACATGTTGATAAAGGATTTGGGTTTTTAAGTTGTATGAGTTTGGTGGTTGGTTAAATAAGATAAATCGAAAAAGTAAAAGCAAGGTATGTAATATATTCCTTGTATATCACATAGGAAAATGAACAATTATATAGTTCATATGTTGAATTATATAATAAAGACAAGCATTCAAAAGATAAATGCAAAACATGCAATTTATTAAGTATATATTACATATGAAGGACAAGAAAATATATAATACGTGCAGGCATTATACATGAATATGTAAATAGACAAAGTCGAAGAACGAGTTAAAGTATGTTGTACATATACATATTATATCACTCGTGAAAATAAGACAAGAATATAAAGCGCGGCGTATATCTTGTATAAGAAAAGTATTATATAAGCTACGTGAGAAAATAATTAAAACAACATAATTCGACACGTGTTCGAGAGTCACCAAATGAAATAAATAAAAAGTTATTGCTTAAAAGTAAACACACATTTTAAAGTCTCAAATTAGATAAATGACATTTTAAAAGTTTTTACAAAAGTTATTATTTTGGCTATTAGTCAAGAATTATAAAATAATATTTTATAATTTAGTCTTTTGTTTACTTGACGAGTTTTAGTTAAAACATTATCTTATTTGTAAAAGTATAATTTTCGATTTTTCATCGGATTAATGTATAATTAAAATTTTATAATCTTAAAACTATATAACTTTATCCATTTATCGGATTTTTAATATAGTAAAAGTTTTAAATGAAAATACTAAGTATATAAGTTTTGATAAATTTCGGCATGACCTTGCCGTTTATGTAACGTTTCCCATATATATAAATTTCAATATTTCCTCTTTTCCATCAATAAATATCACAAGTATTTTTGCGTCCACTAATTAATAATTTGTCAATTTACATAAATGTTAAATATAATTAAAACCAAACGCACCCTTATGGGCTTTTAACTACTGAACCAAACACCCCTAATAGGGCATAAACTCATAAACAAACACCCTTATATAGGCTGTTATCCACAAATCCAAACGCCCCTAATGGTAGTTAACTAAAAATCCAAACGCCCCCCATTGGGTAGTAAAATCAGTAAACAAACCCCACGGGTGGGCTGATTTTATAGCCAGAAAAAAACAACCCAATGCGGGCATGAGATACAAAACAAACTCACCCTTTTACGGGCATGCAATCTACTCAAATCAAAAGAACCAAAAGAAACCAAATAGAACAAAATGATGCGAGTTAAAGTAAACAAAACCACACAAAGTTTATATCTAGTTTTTAAAATAGATGTAACCATCCAACTCGGAAATGAAGAGTGAAGTAGTGGCAGTAGGAGGTACGGCGTCTGATAGAGGAGATAGAGGTGGTGGTGTGCGTCAGGTGGAGACTGCAGCAGCCACGGTGATGGTGACGATGTTGATGAAGGCGTGAAGGTGGTGATGGAGATGATGTTGCATGTCGGTGTGGTGGCTCTTGGTGATGATGGTAACGGTTGTGGTAGATTAGGACGATGATGCTGGATCGGTGGTGAGGTGGTTGTGACGATGGGATGAAGGTGGTCGCGTGACAGTGGTGGCGGTAGATCTGTGGTGGAAAAAGGTTGTGGTGGTGGTGCGTCAGAGACTGTGAGATGGTGGCGGAGGAATGGTGATGATGGTGGTTGCATGTGTGGTGCGGGTGGTCGGAGATGGAGGCACGACGGAGGTCGCCAAAAGTACTCGCCGAAAAAGTTTTTCGGCAGCGGTTGGCCGGAATTCAGAGCCGGATAAATATTTAGGGAGAGAGTATGTGTGAAGCTATGATGATAAAATGAAGAAAACCTAGTTATTTAAGTATATATATTAAAAAGTTTAAAAAAAAATATAAGGTGTTTAATACTTAAGGGTTGAAATTATAAATATTACTAGAGGGCTGAAAACGTAACTTTTGTTAAATAATGGTTCGGGACTCGTTTGGGCTAGTAAACGGATGGTTTAAAAGACGAAACTTGCGCCATTGTTTTCTAAATAATGTTTCCATCAAAAATAAGTATTTACTTGGCCATATTTCATAAATATTTTGTAACGTTTATTTAAAATATTCGTTTTGTTTATTCTACACATCGGTATCACGGATAAACTTTATTCGTAAAATAAATTGTTAACTCGAATATTCACGTTTATAATAAACGTTTTTGAAATAAAATGTTAAATAATTTATAGAATGTATTTATTAAATAAATTTTGATAATTAAATAAAATTTAATTATTTTCGTGTCGGTACGCGTTGTTATTGTTTTAACTAAATAAATTCGATAAAGATAAAAAATTTATAAATGAGAATTATGTAGTAATAATTATGATTTATTATCAAAATAAGTTTTGAAAAATTATCGGTTACGCGGTAATAGTTTTTATACGACAATAAAAGGTCAAAAAGTCAAATGGTCAAGTCGGACCTGAAAAGGCAAAAGGAAAAATAGTTATTCAAAGTTATGAAAATTGACGGTTGTCACAGTCTCCTCTCCTTTAGGAAGCGACATACCGGCGCTTTAATCGCTTTATTCGTCCCAATTTTACTTGCAATGAGTGAAAGATGTCATTCTCGAACGGATTCACATGTTCTCACATTATGGTCATACGACCTCGGGCGCATTTGGAAAAAATTTCGAAGCGAAAATCAATTCAAAAATCATCAATGATCACACCGATCGCGTCATTATAAAAATCGTTTGGAGTGTACACAACTCCATCGAAGGCGTTACAATATTATTCAAAATAAGACGCTTATCATTAAGCGTACACAATCACATAATTGCATGCTCGCTAACCATCAAGCCATGCAAATTGAAAGAAAGCGCATTGAAGCGGTAGTCACTCAGAGTATACATAAATTTATCGAAAGCACTACGACATTAATCGAAACAAGGTACTTATCATTAAGCACATATAATCACGTAACGTCATGCTTGCTAAATAGCCAAACCATGCCAATCAATCAGTTCAATCACGTTAATTCATACATGCTAAATAGCCAAGCCATGATTAACAATGAATACTTCCGGCCTGAAAGCCATGGATGCATATCCAAAAAGATTTTTATCATTGTAGGGTGTTCACACGCAGATCCATACCCAAAAGAGACTTTTTTTAACATCACAGGGTGCTCATGGGCTTTATAGCCATGGTTCCATCCCCAAAAAGAGATTTTTAATATCACAGGGTGCTCATGGGCTTTATAATCATGGTTCCATCCCCAAAAAGAGATTTTTAATATCACGGGGTGCTTATGGACTTTATATCCATGGTTTCATCCCCTATCAAATGGTCAAGTTTGCTTATATTATCAAACCCTAAGCATTCTTCACGGTGCTCTAGGCACGATCGTCACCGTCCCGGGTTCCATCCGTGGATTTATCAAGCTCGCACACCAATCGCGACCGCTCCTACCTGACTTTGTCTCGTGTCTTTCAACGAGCGTCGAGGACCCTTATCCCATGTCTTTTAACAGGGGGCTAAAAATCCGGGTCCGCGTTACCCACCGATCGGACGTCATTTCACAATGCTGCCTCGAGCTCGCACAACGTACGACCACTCTACTAAAAATCACATAACACACAAACACATAGCAAGCAAAAACTTTGCACATAATTTTCAACTATGGCTATCCGTCGTTGACCATCGACGATCAATGAGGATCGAGTCAAGCACAAGGACTCCTCAACTGAATAAACGGAGACGACAAACGGGATTGTCTTTTATCTATCGCCACGAAGTCGGCAAACTCCAACTGTCCATCGCGTACCCTTTTATTCCCTACGGAAAATGATGACGGACGACATCACTATCGTTCGGTAGGATCCGACCATTGTGCTTGGCTCTCGTGCCGAATGCTCTCCTTTTGAGCCATCCTTGTGTGACTCTACGTTGGTATTCGAGTCACCACTCTACGTTGGTATCCGAGTTCACAAGGCAGAACAGGAACAAATCAAACACCTCGAATTCACAACTCGAGCTTGTGTAGGATTCATTCGTAACATTAGATGACCGAATACATACGTTTCGGGGGTAGAAGTTTTCTTTACGATTACGGTTTTATTCAACAGGAATGATTCACAGTTTGACGTAGAAGAAACCTTCCTCTACGGACGTTGTTCGACATATCGGAAAAACGAAGAAAGATGATGTAAGATACATTTGATGTAGGAGAAGTCTTTTTCATTGGTCTTGGAGTTACTCGAACTCGGCTTTCATCCACTTTGGCAGTCTTCTAATCTCGTTAAGATTCCTTCTCAGTGTCGGTATCAGGTCTCTTGGTATTTCATCAACAACACTGTGATTTAGATGGGATTTCACACGTTACACGTGACACGCGAAAATATTTTCTGGAATTATTCGGTCAAGGTGACTTTCTAAGTCAACACCATCCGAAAGAAAAAAAAATTCAAGGAACGCAAGAAAATTCGGACTTGTTTTTACGAAATCGAATCGAATACGATTACTTGCATAAGGATCCACCATTTGGAAGTGTTCTCACCCAAACATTTATCCAAAACCACTAGTTTAAAGGCGACGATTAATCCGACACAACGTGGCTCTTCCTGAATTATGCATAGTTAGCTAGGCTATGCATAATTGAGGACCAAGCGACGACACATCCGTCCTCGTCAAAAAGAAAAAATTTCGATTATTACACACCATATATGATGATGAAAGTTTTTGACCTATCCTTGAAAATAAGTAAATCATTTGACATAGAAATGGGAATTTTTTTTTTTTGGAGAACTCATTTTTGAGAAACGCATTTTTGGTTTGTCTTCTTGTGAAAATCGACGCAAATTGGGTATTTAGTTTGATAAAACATTTCATAAATTATTGTATATTTTTGGAATCAATTTTTCATAAAAAGACATTAAGGTGGTTTGGGATCAAGGATCATAGCAAGTACAAGAAATAGTAAGTCAAGATTCAATGCAATCGAATGAGGTAAACGGGCGATATATTCGCTAACTAAAATTGTTTACACTAGGAGTCAAGATGATTCTCTCTCTAAAACAGTGAGGCGTCTATTCAACGTGCTCGACCACGACCTATAGTAGGGTCGCGTAAATAGAGAAATAATAAAGTATGATCGAATGATACGTACCTCGTATCCTTAGATATATATCTTATATATCCTTGATAAAAATAATACAGGTATGCATGCGATGAGAAATCCACTTTGCGCATTCTAATTAATATCACTTAACACATTGTAAAAGCGACCATTTTTACATAAATAGATTATGTTACCTCATTGATGACTTTCTATCTTTGTCAAGTTTTTAACTTTAGAAAGTTGTTATTTTTAGAAAGTTACCATTTCAAGAAAGTTACTATTTTTAGTACGTCCGGTTATCGGATTACCATAATCGATATAATTATTAGATTTAAAATCTCGACACTTGTGTCATATTTTATTAACATCCATTTCTTATACACCATAAACGTATATAGTAAGAATAACGAGAGTTTATTATTTTTATAATTATCCAACAAGATTCATATTAGCCCAATTGACTTTTAAAATCAACGTTTGACTTTTTAATAAGCCTATATGTATGTTTTTCTCAAAACTGACCCGTTATATTCCATTTTCGTGACTCGGACTCTAAAGAGATTTCATGTAAAACATTGTTTCGAACAACTTTTTAGTTTTAGTCGAGATTTGAATCTCAACAGAAAATGACCAAAACACCCTTACAAGAATTTTGCTGATACTTATTTTATTCTTGAAGAAATGTAAAAATTTGACTTTCATTTTTGACCCATTGTCAAGTGTTTAAAAAAATAAACAAGCCTCGCGGCAAGGTGAAACGACATTCCGAACAACTTTCAATCTAATCTACGCAAGTTCTCAACGGATTTCATCACAAGCATTTATCAATAACGGATTAAATCCTGAAATGAAAGATTATACTAGTAATAGAAATTACTCACAATGCTATACCAAACAATATCGGAGAAGAAATAGTTTCGCCTTGTTTCTTTGTTCCTTAGCTCTTTGATTCCTTAATCGCGGCTCGAAACACAACCAAAAATCTAACCAAACCTCAAATCTATATAATATTGTAATGTATATATATATATATATATATATATATATATATATATATATATATATATATATATATATATATATTACACATATACAAAATTTATCACAAAATATCATAATGGCAACACCATTACATTATGTCAATAGTACAACTCGAATATACGCGTGTAGCGATGATCGAAAGGCATATATATTTATAGCGGTTCGTCGTAGAACGGATATCGTATATATATATAATTACTATTTATACCACACGCTTGGTATAAAGTATACAATCAAAGGCCTAGCACAAAGCACATAAAGGATCGGAAAGGATTGCGCGCGCGGATATCGGACATCGGTGAACGACTCGTGAAATTTTTTCGAAAACAGTCATAGTCCAGGTTTTGAAAAACGACCTAGTTCTCTATGACTCGTACTCTGATACCAATCTGTAACACCCTTAAATTTACAACGCAGCGAAATACAACATTGGGGTGCTACTTCATAATATAAGCTCACGAGTCACAACAAACGTTATTTAATTTTTATTAAAAAGATCAGATTTACAAGGTCCCAATAACTTTATAAAAACTCATTTCAAAATAACCCGCAACATGTTTAAGTTTCTTTAAAAGAAAACATTTTATCATATGTGCAAAGTTCACCAAGTCCACGTCCTTCGATATCCGCATTTCATCCCATCCAAGCTAGCAAGTATATACCTGAAATAAACATGCTAAAAAGTCAACGAAAACATTGAGTTAATTCATATAGTTTATAAACAATCATTTTGAACACAAGCATAGCAAAATATTTAGTTCATAGAACAATCATAACAATGCTAGAGCCACGAACCGAACCTTAACCATGTACCCAACCTGGAGTGATAGCACTCCCAATACTAAATACAATATGTCTCCGTATGCCCTCGCAAGGAACACACTCCGGACAGGTTGTTAGGCCAAAATAGATCTATTATTGCATCAGCGTTCACCAGTTAGCGGTGATTGACGGTTCACGAAGGAAGGGCCACAACAATACACTTATAGCAACGTTCACATAATAAAATCATCTGTGTTTGATTTTCTAAAACAAGCATGCATCTCCCTCGCGGGTTTTCAAAACATAAAAAGAATTAAATGCGAGGCTATGAACTCACCTTGATCGTAGGCAATAATCAAATAGCTAATAACCACGTAGCGTCAATGAATAGCTTGTCGCATCCGCGAAGTTGCAATTAATCTTAACGGTTATGACCCACCAGTTTAGGTTGTTGTATATGGGTTTTCCGATGGATGATTACATCAATGTGACATGTTGATAAAGGATTTGGGTTTTTAAGTTGTATGAGTTTGGTGGTTGGTTAAATAAGATAAATCGAAAAGTAAAAACAAGGTATGTAATATATTCCTTATATATCAGATAGGAAAATGAACAATTATATAGTTCATATGTTGAATTATATAATAAAGACAAACATTCAAAAGATAAATGCAAAACATGCAATATATTAAGTATATATTACATATGAAGGACAAAAAATATATAATACGAGCAGGCATTATACATGAATATGTAAATAGACGAAGTCGAAGAACGAGTTAAAGTATGTTGTACATATACATATTATATCACTCGTGAAAATAAGACAAGAATATAAAGCGCAACGTATATGTTGTATAAGAAAAGTATTATATAAGCGACGTGAGAAAATAATTAAAACAACATAATTTGACACGTGTTCGAGAGTCACCAAATAAAATAAATAAAAAGTTATTGCTTAAAAGTAAACACACGTTTTAAAGTCTCAAATTAGATAAATGACATTTTAAAAGTTTTTACAAAAGTTATTATTTTGTCTATTAGTCAAGAATTATAAAATAATATTTTATAATTTAGTATTTTGTTTACGTGACGAGTTTTAGTTAAAACATTATCTTATTTGTAAAATTATAATTTTTGATTATTCACCGGATTATTGTATAATTAAAATTTTATAATCATAAGACTATATAACTTTATCCAGTTATCGGATTTTTAATATAGTAAAAGTTTTAAGTTTTTATAAATTTCGGCATGACCTTGCCGTTTATATAACGTTTCCCATATATATGAATTTCAATATTTCCTCTTTTCCATCAATAAATATCACAAGTATTTTCGCATCCACTAATTAATAATTTGTCAATTTACATGAATGTTAAATATAATTAAAACCAAACGCACCCTTATGGGCTTTTAGCTGCTGAACCAAACACCCCTAATAGGGCATAAACTCATAAACAAACACCCTTATATAAGTTGTTATCCACAAATCCAAACGCCCCTAATGGCAGTTAACTAAAAATCCAAAGCCCCCCCCCCCCCCAATTGGGTTGTAAAATCAGTAAACACGGTGGACTGATTTTATAGCCAGAAACAAACAACCCAATGCGGGCGTGAGACGCATAACAAACTCACCCTTTTACGAGCGTGCAATATACTCCAATCAAAAGAACCAAAAGAAACCAAATCGAACAAAATGATACGAGTTAAAGTAAACAAAACCACACAAAGTTTATATCTAGTTTTTAAAATAGATGTAACCATCCAACTCGGAAATGAAGAGTGAAGTGGTGGCGGTGGGAGGTACGACGTCTGATGGAGGGGATAGAGGTGGTGGTGTGCGTCGGGTGGAGACGGCAACAGCCGTGGTGATGGTGACGATGTTGATGAAGGCGTGAAGGTGGTGATGGAGATGATGTTGCATGTCGGTATGGTGGCTCTTGGTGATGATGGTAACGGCTGTGGTGGATCAGGACGATGGTGGTGGATCGGTGGTGAGGTGGTTGTGACGATGGGATGAAGGTGGTCGCGTGACAGTGGTGGGGGTAGATCTGTGGTGGAAAAGGTTGTGGTGGTGGTGCGTCGGAGACTGTGAGATGGTGGCGGAGGAATGGTGATGGTGGTGGTTGCATGTGTGGTGCGGGTGGTTGGAGATGGAGGCACGACGGAGGTCGCCGAAAAAGTTTTCCGACGGCGGTTGGCCGAAATTCGGCGCAGGATAAATATTTAGGGAGAGAGTGTGTGTGAAGCTATGATGATAAAATGAAGAAAACCTAGTTATTTAAGTATATATATTAAAAAGTTTAAAAAAAAAATATAAGGTGTTTAATACTTAAGGGTTGAAATTATAAATATTACTAGAGGGCTGTTGTTAGGATCAAAAAATATGGTGTCTATATGGAAATTACACTAGTTTAAGTTAAAGTTAAAACACTAGGACTAAAAGTGTAATTAGTCCAAAGTGTCCTTATGTTTTACCTATAAATACTCCCCTCTAATCAACATTAGAGGGTGAAGCTCACATTTGTAATTTCCCTTTCATTTTTCCTTTTAATAAAACTTTAAAATTAAATAAAGCTCTCTCCTCAATAATGGCTTATTCTTATTTTGAGCTTCCTCGACCTCTCGAGATCCTGAATCAAGAAACCTCACAAGTGATATCAGAGCTGCACAGGCGATTTGTGATGTTTTCAGCTTATTCGGTTCAGCTTATTACGCAGCTTATTTCAGCTTATTCAGTCCATTCGGTCCAGATTCAGTACAGCAGCTTATTTTAGTCAAATTCAATCATACGATGTGGATTATCAGCTGATTATTAATTTTCGGAAGTGGTTATACATGAAACTCGGAAGTCAAACTCGGAAGTTATGGTCAAACTCGGTAATATAACAGCTTCTTCTGAGTTTCAGACTTAGTTTCCGAAAATGTTTCGGAAGTTATCATCAAACTTTAAAGCTTTAGTCAAACTCGATACTTCCGAATTTGGTCTAGATCGAAAATGAAATAGTTTTTTTTGCTTGACCACAGCCTCAAAAACAACCGATTCTACTGAGTTTGAAACTCGGAAATGGTTTAAACCAAATCTATATCAACAGCAACAACATATACCAATACACAAATCCATTACAACAACTACAAAATCTAAACTCGGTAAATACCACTTGAAACAAGAACAATCCAACAACAACCGCTCTTCTAAACTCGGTTACAACACCAATCCAGTTACAATAACAGATTACAACATCAACTCTATCAAGACTCAAAACCGTAAAAGAAAACAAGTCAAGATCTAAGTTTGTTGTTCTTTGATTTTTAAAGATCTTTTAAGACCTTGTATAATAGAACATAGTACATCATCGATCTTTGTGAAGGAATACTCCTTTGTTACTATTCAAAAACTTCAAAAGAGTGAACAAAGACAAGAATATTCTCATCCACTCTTGGTTTCGTTCAAAGCAATAAGACAACAACAAAAACAAAAAGACTTACCCGAGACCTTAGGTAACAAGATCTTGAAGAAAGAAAACATCTTGATTCTTCTGTCGAGGGTATGAGCAAAACAAAGATGTGTTTGTTGTGTGTTCTATGTTTAAAAAGGATTTGTCAAAGTATGCGGATTGATGGTTGATACGAAGGGATGAGTGTACATGGTTTGTGTTATCAAGATTTATGTTACATGACTGCACAAATGGAGAGGCGGATGTATAAGGTGAAATGAGTTAGGGTTTGTGGTGACCTAATTGATAAGAGGGTCTGTTAAATACTATAGTAAGTTGACACACATTGGCCTGGTCAACCGAATTTTTAATGGGCTTGGTGATCCGAAATTGAAAAACACGGGCTGATGAATTTATAGAGAATAAAGAGTTGGGTTGTGAAATTTGTGATGTCATCCGAAAATGAAATGGTTAATGGGCTGCTAAACTGAATGTGAGATGTTGGGCTGGATCCGAATTTATGATAAGTTGAAATGAGCATGATGAATTTGTGGGCTTAAAATGCTAAAGGACTGAACTTTTGTTATTTTACGGAAAACAAAAACATCACTTATTGCTTAAAACGATCCGGATAATAGATTCATGAAAACTGTTCAAAAGGCTAGTCTTGGGATTTAATCGCAAGAATTGATTACGGGGATGATTCGTTATCATTTATTTAAAGTTGAAGTGAAATTTCACAGGTGCGTGTACTTATCATATCTTAAAAGTTGGGGTTGGTTGGATGATGACTTTTAAAGATAACTTGTTCGAGCTTATAACCGGTTGTTGATGAAGACTTGTCAAATCTAGCAATGTGTGATCTATAAACGCAGAAGTTGGTGCTCAATGCGCACATTTGCTATCTCTTGAAGGAGTTACGTTGTAGTGCTCAGTGTCTCACATAGTTGAGGATTTGTCAAGAGGTGGTGTACTACTTATACTTGATGGTTGGTTGGTTGAGGAGTATAGAGTACATAGAGATTCGGCAAGGTACAACGCGAGTTCTCTTCACCGTTCTTTATCATGGATAGTACAAGACATAAGTAACAAGTTTGGGGTATTCTACTTCATCATCAAGTTTGTGATAATGCATTTTCTCCATCAGTAATCATTATAAAGAGCTGACAGAATATGAGGTTGGAATTGAATAAGTCTGAGGAGAAGCGACTTCACACATGACTTCTCTATCAAACATTTGGACGTAACCGAATTATGATTATGTTTGATGGTAATAAAAAATAATCAGGGGGAAGAAGTGTTCGATAGATGCAACAATCAGGGGGAAGAAATGTGTACATCCGGGACTTAATTGTCTTTGGTGTATACAACATAGTGCAATAACCAGGGGGAAGAAATGTGTACATCCGGGACTTAATTGACTTGGAGTTTCTTTCTTCTATGAGTTGTTTGTGTGAAGTCTGTACATATTCTCCTAAATGGATCGGCTACTAATCCGCAATGAAGAAGTCAGATTTGCTGCTAAGTGTGGTTTACTTCTTCTTCTACAAATTCCGCTGCGAGCTTAAACCGTCATAGTTAGAAGATTTGTCAACTACATCAAAGCTTCATATTTGCTTGGAATGGCTGTCTGTTTGGAGGGAAGTAGATTACATTGTGTTCTCTATAAGTAAAGGAATGATTCAAGCTAAAGTACATGTTGAAGACAAAGCAAACTGCAGTTATCTTTAGCTATTTGAACTTGTAGGATACATTGTAAGTAATTCCATATGCCACCATATTGGGGGAAGATTGTTAGGATAAAAAAATATGGTGTCTATATGGAAATTACACTAGTTTAAGTTAAAGTTAAAACACAAAGACTAAAAGTGTAATTAGTCCAAAGTGTCCTTGTATTTTACCTATAAATACTCCCCTCTAATCAACATTAGAGGGTGAAGCTTACATTTGTAATTTCCCTTTTATTTTTCCTTTTAATAAAACTTTGAAAATTAAATAAAGCTCTCTCCTCAAAAATGGCTTATTCTTATTTTGAGCTTCCCCGATCTCCCGAGATCGTGAATCGAGAAACCTCACAGGCTGAAAATGTAACTTTTGTTAAATAATGGTTCGGGACTCGTTTGGGCTAGTAAACGGATGGTTTAAAAGACGAAACTTGCGCCATTGTTTTCCAAATAATGTTTTCATCAAAAATAAGTATTTACTTGGTCATATTTCATAAATATTTGGTAACGTTTATTTAAAATATTCGTTTTGTTTATTCTACACACCGGTATCACGGATAAACTTTATTCCTAAAATAAATTGTTAACTCGAATATTCACGTTTATAATAAATGTTTTTGAAATAAAATGTTAAATAATTTATAGAATACTTTTATTAAATAAATTTTGATAATTAGATAAAATTTAATTATTTTCGTGTCGGTACGCGTTGTTATCGTTTTAACTAAATAAATTCGATAAAGATAAAAATTTTATGAATGAGAATTATGTAGTAATAATTATGATTTATTATCAAAATAAGTTTTGAAAAATTATCTGTTACGCGGTAATAGTTTTTATATGACAATAAAAGGTCAAAAAGTCAAATGGTCAAGTCGGACCTGAAAAGTCAAAAGGAAAAATAGTTATTTAAAGTTATGAAAATTGACGGTTGTCACACTTTGAGCTACATCAGCATGATATTCAATTTGATCTTTATTCTTCTTTGGTTTTTCAGTTTTAACCATCTTTGCATTTCCCTTGTCTTTTGGATCAATTTGTAGAGGAGGTACTCTTACTCTTGTTCCAGAC
Organism: Tanacetum coccineum; assembly: GCA_026074375.1. Lineage (NCBI taxonomy): Eukaryota > Viridiplantae > Streptophyta > Magnoliopsida > Asterales > Asteraceae > Tanacetum > Tanacetum coccineum. The sequence goes on along the minus strand of BQNB010001652.1, from coordinate 34,786 downwards.
TCACTAGGCTCTTGCATAGTTACTCCTTTTGCCTTTGATTTCTCACTCTTCATCTTCATAAGGGTTTGAGCAATAGTGAGGTCTTCATCTTCAATAGGAGTTGTTGTTGTTGTTGTTGGAGGAGGAGGAGTACTTGGCTCAGCAGTACTAACAGATACACCAGCAGTAGTAACTGGTGCACTAGCAGTAGTAACAGGTTCATAAGTAGTAATATTAAGAAAATTAACTATCTCTGCAAAATCAGCATTATCTTTTGATTTTTCCAAGTATGCCACCATATTATGAGAATCAGCAAAGGTTAAGTCTGCCATTATGAGAATTGTGAATGTCGGTGATAAAATCGAGTTAGGGTTTGTAAAATTAAGATTGTAAAAGTATTTAAGAGTGATTACTTTTTGAACAAAAACGGTTTTATAGGGAATTAAGCAAACCCATAGGTGAAGTAACCAACTAATTTACGAAAGACACCCTCAGCAGTTGTATCCCCAACGGTAACCTAGCAGTACTAACTTGGCCCAACAACATTAACTTTTTGCCTGGCAGCACTAACTTTTCGCCCAGCAGCATTAAGTCATGCCAGCAGCACTAACTCTTGAGTTACCAGAATAAACCCCAATTTTATCCAAGTAGTATGTCCAACCCATTCCAATCATCAATCTAATCAAACAACACCTCAGAGATTAAGCATTCCAATGCTAGCAGTCAAAAATTGAAAACGACTAACATCAAGTGCTTTTGTGAGTAAGTCTGCAACATTATGATCAGTGTGAATCTTGATCACTTGAATTAATCTCTTCTCATATGAATCCCTGATGAAGTGATGTCTAATCTCAATGTGCTTAGTCTTTGAGTGAAACACTGGATTCTTAACTATGCAGATGGTGCTTTCATTGTCAATGAAAATCTTGTTATTCATGAAGTTGTATCCATAATCCAGCATTTGATTGTGGATCCATAACACCTGACCACAACAATTAGCTGCAGCAACATACTCTGCTTCAGTAGTAGAGTTGGCAACAATAGTTTGCTTCTTGCATTGCCATGAAATCAATCTACTCCCAAGAAATTGACAACCTCCTGTTGTGGATTTCCTATCTAAACTTGCACCAGCATAGTCATTATCCGAATAAGCTTCCAAGTCAAATGGTGAGTCCTTAAGATACCAAAGGCCTAATTTAGGTTGACCTTTTAAGTATCTAAAGATTCTTTTCACAACATGAAGATGTAAAACTTTAGGTGTGACTTGAAATCTTGCACAAGCACATATAGCAAACATTATATCAGGCCTAGAAGCTGTTAGATACATCAATGATCCAATCATTAATTTATATAAGTGAACATCAACATCTTCAGCTTCTGCATCCTTTAGCAATGGCTTTGAAGTCTTCATGGGTGTACTTGCTATCCTCACAGTTGAATACCAAACTTCTTTAAGATTTCATCCACATACTTGTCTTGGATAATAAAAATCTCATCTTCCTTTTGCATCACCTACAATCCTAAGAAGAAAGTGAGCTTACCTATAGAACTCATTGAGAACTTCTTGTGCATCAATTTCTCAAACCCAGTGCATAACTCCTTCTTAGTAGATCCAAAAATGATATCATCTACATATATTTGAACTAGTATAATATCACCTTTGACCTTTTTAATGAACAAAGTCTTGTCTATTATCCCTCTCTGAAATCCATTTTCCAATAAATAGGTAGATAAAGTCTCATACCAGGCTCTCAGAGCTTGATGTAGACCATATAATGCCTTTTCTACCTTATAAACTCTGTCAAGGAACTCTGGATCTTCAAACCCTAGAGGTTGACAGACATAAACTTCCTCTTTAATCTTGCCATACAAAAATGCACTCTTCACATCCATTGGTAAACAACAAAGTTCATGAATGAGGCATAGGCTAAGAATAACCTAATTGCTTCAATCCTAGCAACTGGAGCAAAAACCTCATCATAATATATTCCCTCTTCTTGAGTGTAACCCTGTGCAACTAGCCTTGCTTTGTTTCTAACAACAATACCTCTCTCATCTTTCTTGTTCATGTAGACCCATTTTGTCCCAATAGCCCTCTTGCCATATGGTAAATCAACCAAAGTCCAAACCTTCTGCAATTTAAACTGTAGAAGCTCATCCTGCATTGCTTCTATCCAGCTTGGATCTGTCAAAGCTTGAATCACCTTCTTGGGTTCTACTTGTGATAGAAAACAAGCAAACAGACAAGTATGAAGGTCTTCATGAGTTTTCCCTTCATAAACAGCACTAATAAACCCTTGTTCATTTGTAGTCTTTGTCATTCTCCTTGTCTGTACACCAGACTGTACATCACCAATCACATGATTAAGTGAATGATCTTTATGGATTCTTGTATTTGGAGTAGAAGGAACTGGATATGTGGTAGTAATGTTGCTCATATCCACTTCTGTTTCATCACCAAAGAAATCAGCATGTGTGGCTTCAAGTGTAGCATTATCTCCCAAAGAAAACATGTCTGGTTCAGTATTAATACTTGGCCCAGCAGTATTAACACCTTGAGTACTGTTTTTAGGCTTCTCTTGATCAGCAATTCCACTTTCTTTACATACACCTTCATCATCCTTCTTTCCAGCATCACTAGAAGGTTGTGGTTCATCATTACTAGCATTCTTTGAATAAGAATCAAATATTGAACCATCTTTCCACAGTGCCATCAAAATGTAGTCTTGGCTAGATCCTGTCTCTTTGCTAGAATGACCTGCACCAATACTTTCTTCTGTACCTACAAAATTATTAGTGTTTGTACCTACAACAACTGGCACATAATTCATTGATTTTGTTAGAACATCAATATCAAACAGCCACTTTGGTCCATCACCTGTAATAATAGGCTTATCCTCCAAGAACCAAATATGCAAGTTTTCTTCTACTTTCCTAGTTCTAATGTTGTATACCCTAAAAGCCTTACTATTCATTGAGTATCCAACAAAGAATCCTTCATCTGACTTTCCATCAAACTTGCCTAAATAATCTAAGGTATTAAGAATGGTAACATGACACCCAAATAGTCTTATGAAGCTTAGAGCAGGTGTTCTACCTCTAAACAGTTCATAAGGGGTCTTGTTATGAGGCTTAACTACTAATACCATATTATGCACATAGCAAGCAGTATTAACTGCTTCAGCCCAAAATATAGTAGGTAACTTAAAGTCAGCTAACATGGTTTTAGTAGCCTCAATTAGTGTCATATTTCTCCTCTTAGCAACACCATTTTGCTAAGGAGTTCTAGCTACACTAAATTCCTTCTTAATGCTTTTCTTTTCACAAAACTCACTCATGAGTCTATTTTTGAACTCTGTTCCATTGTCACATCTGATTATCTTTACTTTCGTATCAACTAGATTTTCTACCTCAGTTATAAAGCTCTTAAGAATGCCACTAGTTTCAACCTTAGTTTCTAGAAAGAAAACCCAAATAAATCTGCTATAATCATCAGTGACAACTAGACAATATTTCTTATTCATTAAGCTGCTCACAAAAGTTGGACCAAACAAGTCCATATACAACATGAATAAAGGCTGAGTAATAGAGTTCTGAATCTTGGACTTACAAGAGGCTTTGTGTTGCTTTCCCTTAAGACAAGCAACACAAGTTTGGTCATTTTCAAAACGTTTTATAGGTAAACGTCTCACAAGATTTTCCTTAACAAGTTTATTAATAGTTTTAAAATTTACAAGACCTAGCCTCCTATGACATAGCATTGATTTATCAAGTGTGGCCTTTGTAACAAGATAAGTTAAACTCGCTTTAGGAATAATATTTTTTATATTAACACTGTACATATTGATCTTTCTAGGAACTTGATAATGTACCTTTTTAGGGGTAATTATAATCTATATATAGTATACGTATTCCGAAAGACTCAAAGAAATTCCTTTTATCCAAAGGAAAGTCAAAAATCCCCCGGGTAGTTTCCCGTCGAGGCGTGAATTTGAAATTCAAGAATCGGTTTGGAATATATGCTTGAGTGATCAAATATTTGATTTGGTTATCTATTTCTACAACTAAAATGCAAAAACAAGTAAAAGAAACCTTAAAACGAAAGCAATTTAAGTTAAAACCTAAAACGGGAACGTAAAAACGCGACTTAAAAACCTAATTTATCAAATTTTAATCCTAAAGTGATTTTTTAACTTTTAATAAGTCCTAAGTGACTAAAAAGTAAGAACAAAGAAAACTAGACCAAAAACGAAAGCTTTTAAAGTTAAAAATGCGAAGAAAACGAGAACGGGATCGAAACTCGTTCTTTAAAAAACAAAATTGTAAAATTTTAACCCTACGAAAACAAATTTATTTTTCCTAGGTCCTAAATGATAAAAGAAAATTTTGAAAAAAAGAATTATATTTTTTTGACTTTTATTTTATTTATTATGAATTAATTACTGTTTTAATCTAAATAAATTATAAAAAATACTAAACGTTTTTATAAAAATCTAGGAAAATTACAGAAAGTAGCTAAAGTTATGAGGAATCTATGAAAAATAAGCTGGGTAATTCAGCTTATCGCAATAAGCTGTTAAAATTCAAAAAGAGCTTATAAGCTAAATGGGCTAAAAAGCCCTTAAGTTATTAAATGGTGCAATTATAAACGGAAAAGACCCAAGGGCAGAGTGGTGTTGTGTGAGGAGTTAAAATTGTTGGTTGAGGGTGGTAGAGGTCTCAGGTTCGAGCCTAGGCTCACTTGGGGCTTCCCACCTTCCCAACAATTTTTGTTTTTGCAATTTTTTTATTGAAAAAGCTTTATACATCTAAAATAAGAAAATTTTGTGAAAACACTTTTTATAAAAGCTACAAATAAGCACAGAATAAGCTAAAACAAACAGACAAAATGAATTTTTTTATACACTTAGAAAATTTAAGCTAATTTGTTTTGGCTTTTAAGACTTAATAAGCTACTAAAAGGAAAGTAAACTAAACTCAGACCTTGACTAACACTTAATAAGCAAATGCAGATTAAAATAAGCAATATTGAATGAAAAATAAGCTAAAATAAAATAAGCTATCTGACATAAAAATTGTATACAAAACATACAACTAGGTAACTTTGAGCTTATTTTTAAGCCATTAGACAGATCCTTATGGCTTAATCACTTATTACACTAAAAAGCTTATACTATAAGCTATCTAAATCAATAATTAAAATGCATTTTGAAATTCAAATAAGCAGTAAAAAAAGAATGAAAAAGCTAGTTATGCAGTTCTATTTTTTAAGTTTAACTAAAACTGTCTAAGTTTTTATACTAAATAAGCTAAGTAAAATACAAATAAGCTTATGAAATCTTATATACTAGACCTAATAAGCACTTATGAATCAAAATTAAGCAACTAAATAAGCCATAAGCTCAGGAAATCTAAAAAGCACTTTTTGGGTAAAAACTAGTTACAAAACAGACAACAAGCACTTTTAAGCTTATTTTTAAGCTATCTAACAGATCCTTATGGAAAAATGACTTACAGATTCTTAAAGCTTATATATTAAAGTATCTAAATCAGCAAACCATAAATATTTTGAAAGTCAAATAAGCTAAAAAAAGGCTTAATGAAAATGGCTTTGACACTCAGTAGCTACTGAGAGTTTGGTTTTTGAAAAGACAAAAGCCCATATGCAGGCTTAATTTTAATCCATATAAAAGACTTTTAAGAACAAATTAAGCTCAAACAGATTGAGCTTTGCACCTAATGAGCTTATGCTTCAATTTGCAGAATCTAAAAACGACTTAAGCATATCTAATTTTGAGCTTAAAAAGATGACATTAAAAATCTTTATAACTGAATATGCATTTGACAGATTTGATTTAAACTTTTAAAGGGCATAAGCAAATTTAACAAAGTTTGTTTCTACTGCAATTAAGACAAAAAAAAGTATGAAAATAACAACAAACAAGACATTAAACAAATAAGCTTATTCTTAATCCTTAATGGACACAGATTCAAGCCATTGTTACTTAAGACCTAACGAGTGAACTCTAAACTTTAGATACCTATTGAAATAGATTATCACTACTTAATTTAGCTTATTTGAACTAGGCTTAGCGACCTAAACCAATACAAACATTAATTTGACCCATTTTGAGCAGTTAACCCAAACACCCCTTTAAGAATTTGGAAATCAAATTGAGCTTATAAAAAACACAGTGTAAACCTTTGATTTTTGAAAACAGATGATGAAATAAGTTTAACTAAGCATAATAAGCAAATTTAAACAGACAATAAGCATTTTAAAATAAGCTAATGAAATGAGCAGCATTAAGCTAAAAAGGGCAGTTTTAAATAAAAACTCAGACAAATGAAATATAATTAACAAGAAAGCATCAACTAGCAACTAAAGATATTAATAAGCATAAACAAGCACATGATATGCAGGCAATAAGCAAAAAAAATGAGCTAAAAAGGTGAAAAAGGGAAATGTACATTATTCCCTTGCTTAAACCAGGGAATGAAGGGTCCTAATAAGCTCTAAGGTCCTACCCAGCTTATAAATAAGCAGTCTAAAACCCAATAAGCCCATCCTTTTCTAGCTTATCTTCCATAAAATAAGCTGAGGTATATATATATTTTTTTAGTCATTGAATGTAACAAAATTTATAAAGACAAAATATTAGGATTCCAGGTTACAACTAAATCAAAAAAGTATGAAGAAGCATGGCACAGTAGACAATAAGCACTAATAAGCAGTTTGAGAATTAAGAGAGGCTTGCATAAAAAAACCTTCAACAACTATAAGGGTCCCGTTTTGCGTTTTTAGTTAAATTTTGATTTCCCGTTATTTGTCTTTATGCTTAATTGTTAAAATTTGTTAATTTTAATTGTTAAAAGTAGTTAATCAAATCAACTATTGTTTCCCATTCAAATCATTGTCCAAGCAACAAACGTGGTTTCAATTTCACAAGTCGTTGGGGAAACGACCTGGGGAATCATACTTCCCGGTTAAGATACGTATTATATTATATTATATATATTTTGAAGAATTTCCTTTTCACCTTTGTCCTCAAGGGTAAACTGGTAATTTTCCTTAGTATTATATATTATATATATTTTAAAGCGTATTAGATTGCCAGCGTGGTTTGTCTCTTTATGAAGTGGGGTGAGGTTGATTTTGGCTGTATGCTACAGGGTTTTGTTTGGTTATGCAGGGTGAGTGAGAGAGACAGTGAACAGTGGTTGGGTTCACGGTATGGCAGGAAATATGGAAGAGATGTATAATACTATAAGCAGGGTGTGAGTTTGGGGAATTGGCAAAAATAGTCCCTGAGTGTGTTTTGTTTAGTTACAACCACAGTCCTTGTGGATTGCATCTTTGGTCCTTGTAGTTTGTAATTGTTTGTACCGTTAGTCCTTAAAGGACTAACGATGTAAGGGATAAAAGAGGTAACGGGTAACAGGTTTGTTATAAAGGAGTTTGGGCCTAGGACTTGGGCCGGGTATTATAAAAAAAATATGTTGGGCCTTTATTAATGCTTAAGGTTTATAAAGTCTTTATAATGTATAAATGGGCTGACCCGGCCCATTAGATGGGTACGGGTTGGCCCATTTAACATTTCTTCGATATCGGCTCCGCCTTTGACTTTGACTTTGTTGGGGTTGACTTTGATTGACTTTGACTTTTCTTTCACGCTCTTTCCGTTCTCGTGCTCGGTTTTGTTGTTTTGGCTTCGATTTTGTCCTTTTCTTAGATATCCGTTACCTGCATAATACAAATGCAAAACATACAAATACAATGTATTTTTGGTACGTTTTTGATCATTTAAGTCCGTTTTTAGTGGTAAAAGGTATGTGTAATTAAACACATACCAAAATCCCCCATACTAAACAATTGCGTATCCGTACGCAATGCTATACGTAAACGCTTAAGAAAACTAACACCCTCAATCCCCCTTGACTAATTATCTTGAAAAGTAGCTAAGTGTTTGTCAAGGGGAATGAAAGAATCAAAAGCTTTTAAAAGCCTAATTTTTACCATTTTTAAATATACATACACTTATTCCCACATTTTTTTGTACTTTTCTTTATAAGCAACTAACTAACATATTTGACTTTCATTATTTTCATAACCGTTAGGGATCATAGAACAAGACGCATTTCAATCCTAAAATGCCCCAAAAAGGATAAATTCATTGTCCCTGACTTTTCACTTATTCCAAACCAAGCTTAAAACGAAATCACCGTTAAATATAAGTTAAGACGCTAACACTACTTATATTTGCAACTTGTGAACTTTTCACTCCCGACAATTATTATATCTTAGGTGAATGTGCCATTTTGAATTTCAATCATGGATCAACGTTTTGCAAAATTCGATGCTTCACGTTCCACCTTAGAATAATGAGTTTGAAGGCGAGATCATCCCATGTAGCGACTTTCATCTCGGCACATCCCAACCTTGCGGCTAAGTGACCAGGCTTTTGACACCCCACAGAGACTTGTATCGGGACCTTCGGTTTCAAAAACTCTTAGGTTTCCCGTATACACATAGCTTATTTAGAAAAACTTAAAATGAAATAGTCAAAGTTTAAAAGCATATTTAAATTTAACAAAAAGAGATCTTACATTTATTAATTCACACTTAACATTAAACATAACCATGATGCAATTGTAACCCTCGACCTTTTAGAAGGCTGCAACATCAGTTGTGAGCCGGCAAGATGCAGCAAACTTTTATCAGTCTCGGATTATTATTCTTACTATGGTCTTTCTTTAGAAGGCTGTACCATCGGTTGTGAGCCGGTAAGATGCAGTAAACTTTTATCAGCCTACAGTTTATAGTTATTACTCATCATTTATTTTTATTTTTTTATTTTTTTTACATTTTATTTCACGATATGTAGAAGACTTCTTTTTGAAAAATCTAAGTATAAATTTGAACTAAGACTAAAATTATTGTTATCGACTACATCTCAAAAATTGTTGATTTAAGTTTAATTTTTAAAAATAGCACGTATTATTAGTCCAGTTAGGAGCTTATGGGAGAAAAAGCCACAAATTACACACATGAGCTCTTAAGATTTTCAAATAATCCTTGTTTAGCATCCAACTCATACTTAACTCTATCATTTTTCGTTCTTCATGAATTTCCGTGAACGCTTAGCCTAAACGTTAAGGAACAAGCTAGAGCTCAACACGCTCGATCAGGTCAAAATTTTATTCTACATAGCAGGAAAGTCAAAATTGTGACAAAACACTTATTTTATTTTTGAAAATTTTTAAATTTTTTTAAATTTTTTTAAATTTTAGTGGTAAAAACGAGATTACGCGAAAACAACGGCTGCAGGCACAATCAAATCGATAGATCCCCCCTATACTAGATTTAAACATTGTCCTCAATGTTTTAAGAAGGGGCTCTACGTAAATCCTAAGTCGTTTATTAAGTATGCTTAAAGATAAACGTTAGTCGATTAGATTTGGATATAGGATTCCCAAAATGAAGCTGAGGATGTGCAGCTCTTGTGATCGAATGACAAAAACCGCGAGCATGAGAGGCTTCAAAAATCTAGGACAATCTTGGACAATCATCACAAAAACACAAGCAAACAAGAATGGAAGAGGCGAGCCTCCTCACAACAACAAAAACACTTATTAGCAAATAGAAAGAAGATAGAATGGATAAGCATGGGTTGTCACCCATGAAGCGCTTGTTTCAATCCCCGAATTCATTTGTCCCTAGGAAGGTTGGAGACCGGACAACTAATTTTTTGGTACGTCTCCTCCAAATAAAGTCTTAATTCTATGACCGTTCACCTTGAAATTTGGCCCAGAGTTTTGAGATTAACTCGAGCGGTGCCATGAAGGAAAGACATTGGCAAGTTAGAATGGTCCAGACCAACGGATTAAAACTTTCCCGAAAAATCGGTACAATCTAGAGTTAAAGAGGAGGACTTGATCACCGACGTTGAAAACGCGATTTTTGATCTTTGAGTCATGGATCCTCTTTGTTTTCTCTTTATAGATCAAAGAGTTTCCTCGTTACTTGATCACGAAAGTTCATTTAGGTTCATTGAGTTTGAACTTTTCGTGATCATCCGCGTCGCAAGGTCAATGTTTTGCATGCTTTAAGGCCCAATTTAAGGCTTTGTGCCGAGCTCGATCGTAGAATGACATGCATTTCCGTAACACGAGCTTGTAATGGAGTACACGCCCGCATGGGTGTTTGTAAGCGGTACGGAAGGCCCAGGAGTTCATCATTCTAGTTTATCCGACCAAGAGCATGATTTTCGACTACGTCCGCTTTCAAGAAATTCGTTTTAAACCACGGATTAATACATCAACTTGCCCACTTGTTTGTGGGTGATACGCGGTGGAGAGACGGTGAGTAACTTCATATTTAAGCATGACCTTTGCAAACTGGTCATTGCAAAAAATGGGTTCCCGCTATCACTTTATGAAGCACAAGGCAACCGAATCGGCGAAAGAGAGATTTGAAGAAATTTTCAAACACTCGGGCGTCCATTGGTGTGGGAGCGCTTTTCGCTTCAAAAACCCATTTTGTCAAGTAGTCGACCCGGCCACGAGTATAAATTTTGTTCCTCGTGAAGACGGAACGGCCCCAGAAATCGATGCCCCCACCACATCCAAAATTTCGCCCAACTTGATGGAAATTTTGAGCATGTGTCGCAGCAAACTTGGCACATTTTGTTCCCTTGACGCTGACAAAGTTGTCACATCGGTGACCAAAGTCATGGCAAAAAAGCCCGGTAAACTGTGGGCCAATAAAATCCTGAGCTCAAAAAACCTTTTTGGCGTGTAGATGGCACCAGTAATGTCCCCCGGTGGAATCCACTAGGCAACCAATGAGATGTCAACATGCTTCTGGCGCCGCAACCAAACCCCGCCCGGAATCACTTGAATACCGCACATATTTGAACAATTAGGGTCTCCCAAAAGTAGTGTTTAACATCTTTTGAAAAAACTTGCTCTTTTGTTAGGAACACAGTCCTTTAAAGATGAAATTTCCCCGCGTGGTAATCACGATCTGTAAAAATCGCAAACCCACGGGTAACTTGAGTCATCACCACCAGCGAAAAGTTCACCATATTAAGTGTCTCGAAGAGGAAACTTTTCATTTAATCTCCTTATGGTCGAGGCACATTTTCAAGAAGGAGGGTGATTCCGAGGCAAGGTAGCGAGAAAAGAGGGGAGGTGGTGAGAGGGCGGGGGGGGAGGATGCGTGGGGTTAGGGATTGGGATGCTGGGTCTATCAAGTGATCGAGCGGCATAGTCTGCGGGTTCTGTGGTGAGTGTGGTGGGTCCTATTACTTATTGTAGGTGTGCAATACTTGCTATTGTACAAAAATGTTGAGTGACACTCATTGCAGGGACAGAGTGAACAGCATTCCAAATACCGTCGCGACAAACTCGCCTGGAATCTTTTTAATGCGAATTAGATGGCTTTAAGCGAAGTGATCCGTATACACTATGATTTTGCGTCGAAGGATAGGTAATACCAGAATTTTTCTACGGCATACACTACGGCTTACATTCTTTTTCCGTCGTTGGTGTAATGCGATTCCCGCCTCGTTCATTGTTTTTACTAGCATAGTGTATAGGCCTAAAAGTGTTTTCATGAGTTTCCACAAGACGATGCATGCCTATGGCAAAGTCTCTTGCATCGCACATGAAGCTCAAGGGGTAAGTCCTAGTCGGGTCATCAAATATGGAGCTTTGGTATGTTTTTTCATTTAACGTTTCAAAAGCTTGAATACATTCATGGAGAAGATTGACGAAGTAATTTTCTCAAGAAGATGAGTCATCGGTCGGAATTTTGGAAAAAATCCTATTAATGAAGATTACCTTCGTAAAACCGGCATGACTGAGAAAACTCCGAACACCTTGACGTGGTGGAAGAGGTAACTTAGCAATCGCTTTGACTTTGGCTTTACGACCTCATCCCATTTTTTGGAAATCTTATAGCCAAGGACAATTCCTCCTTAACCAAAAAATGACTCTTTTTTCCCAATTAAACAAAGATTGGTGTCTTTACAACCTTTAAAGCATCTGTCTACACCGAGCGAGGCAATTTTTTCCGAATGAATTCCCAAAGACCGAAAAATAGCGTCCCATGAAGACTTCCATCAATTTTTCGATCATAACTGAAAGATGTCCCATCATACACCTTGAACTTGCCAGTGCATTTGCATAGCCGAAAGCTTGCGACATAGGCGAACGTTCCATAAGGACACGTGAATTTTGTCTTTTCTTGATCATGAGGGTCGATGGGAATTTGAAAGTAACCCGAGAAACCATCGAGAAAACAATAGTAACTCGGTTTCCCGCTCATCGTCTCAAACATTTGATCCCTACAATGGTAGTGAAAGTGTCTTAACGGTGCATTCATTTAACTTTCGGTAAGGTCACTGCAAACACGCCACCCCGTACCAATCGAGTAGGAAATAACTCGTTTATCATTGTCACAACGAAAAACCACCTTTTTTAGGTACGCAATGCACGAGGGTTACCCAAGGACTATCCGAGATAGGGTAAATTAATCCGGCATCAAGAAGTTTTTCAACCTCCTTTTTTATGACATCGTGGATTTTCGGATTCACCCGTCTTTGATGTTGGACCGCCGGTTTATAGTCCTCTTCTATAAGAATCTTGTGAGTACAAAATTCTGGGTTAATACCCTTAATGTCGAAGAGTTTCCAACAATGGCTCGCTTGGTGTGACTTCAAAACCTTTATAGAGCGGCTTTTTCCTCGACAACTTAGTCTTTAAGCATTATTACGGGCAACTTGTTGTCCACCCTCAAAAATGCGTATTCAAGATGAGGAGGTAAGTCCTTGATCGACCTCGGGAGGTTTCATCAATAGGGGGGGGGGGGGGGGGGGGGGGGGGGGGGGGGGGGGGGGGGGGGGGGGGGGGGGGGGGGGGGGGGGGGGGGGGGGGGGGGGGGGGGGGGGGGTGGGGGGGGTGAAGATTTATCAGTTTTAGCTTCACAAAATTTAAGTTCTTTTGAATTCAGGCAATAATTTCCTTGAGTGGGAGGGGGTAACGATCGATCATCATTGAGAAATGATTCAATAAGAAGAATGTCCCACTCCGGGTCATAATAAGAGTCATCAACTTCTGGTGAAGTTAGATCATCTTCAAGGGCAAGGAAAACGTCGACTTCCTCGAGAAGAAAATCACTATCCCCGAAGGGAGTGAGAGTCGGAGAAGAGGTAGAAACGATCGGGTCATAATAAGGAGTGGGATTGCCACTCGCGATCACTCTCGTGAGCAAACCAAGTCCAATCGTTCTTAGAATTACCCTCACAAGCCATTTCGATGATGTCAATTCGGTTAACCGAATTATCATCGTAGTTAGAGGAGTATCTCGAAGTTTGATCAAGATTGAATGTTACGGCTTCTTTTCTAACACGAAGAGTTAATTCTCCTTCGTAAACATCAATAAAAGCACGTCCAGTCTTTAAGAAGGATCTCCCGAGAATTAGGGAGACTCAGGTATCGGCATCAATGTCTACGACTACAAAGTCGGCCAGGAATTGGAACTTTCCTACTTTTACGTCGACATCTTCGGCGATACCGATCGGTTGGGAGATCGAACGGTCTGCAAGTTCAAGAGTCATACAAGTAGGAGTGAGCTTCGGAAGAGAAAGCTTTTTCCACACGGATAATGGCATGAGATTAATGCTAGCGCCAAGATCGGCCAAGGCTAAGCACTCATCCATTCCGGGAAAATCACAGGTATGAGAAATTTGCAAGGGTCTCTAAGTTTTTCGGGTAACTTTTTGAGGATGAAACCACCGACAATGCTCATCACGGAGTTCTTGCATTTCACTTAATTTTTCTTTGTAATCCATCAAACACTTAAGTGTCGAAGCCAAATTAGTCATGAAATTAAAGCATCCCGCGAAGCTTATTTGAAATGCCAAATCTTGAAAGATTTGTAAAATTTCTCAATTTGATTGATATATTTTCACGGATCTTTTGGTCATTAAGTCTATACGGATATGGAATTGATGGTTTCGGGTTAGGCTTCGGAGCACTAACGGGAGCAACAACGGGCTCAGAATTTGGTACTTGAATTTGAACTTGGACAACCGGAGGTTGGACGTCTTTGGTACTTCCGTTATTAGTAGGAAGCATCGTGTCCTTTGTCACCTCGGTTTCACGTTCCCACGACTTAGGAGGATATTAAGATGTAGTAAGAATCTGTGGGTCCTTGATAAGCAACACCGCTTCGGTGGTAATACCCTTCAAAATCTACCTTCGGGTTAAGTAAATGGTATACTAAGAAAAGTGTACCCAACCTGAATTAGAAGCGGTATTGGAATTCACCGAATTTGGAAAGCATGTCCGTGAAATTGGTCATTTATTTTTCAAGTTTGATTTTGATTTTACATATTCTCATAACTGCATCATTAGCGTTGAACGTAGTTTGAAAAACCATCCTTTGACCACACATGTGTTTGCGGAGCCGGGAGCTTGGTAAGGTGAGCTTGGTGAACCCGGGGTTGATTAATCGAGGGTCGTAATTTATCCCTTGGTTGTAATTATTCCCGGTTGTGATTGTAAAAGGTTTGGTTATTTCCTTGTTTTTGTTGAACGAGAGGAAAACGGGAGGTCGAATTTGATTAGGCAATTGGGGCTCGGTAACCAGGTATTTTCCTTGCTTGAAAATTATCCGCGGCAGCTGTGGAAACAATATTCTTGAATAATGTCACGATAAAACGGGCCCATCGTTGGCGGGACAATTCGGTAATAAATGAGCACCACCGCAAGTGTAACACAACTTTCCTCGACCGCTTTAACGAGCGGGAGTCCCGGGATTGGTTTTTTCTTATCAAGAAGCAAAGCTTTCACAAACTTAAGTTTGGAAACATTGGAGAAATACCAGGGTAAAGAGCTCGAACCTCACTTGGCAACACTGTTTGTTACGTGAATTACGAACTTTGGATTTGCTCTCAATGATTCTTAGGCAATCCCGAGGCATTTTATCCAAAAAGTTACCACCCGCGGCGGAATTCAACGAATCTTGATCATTAGAGTTCAAAGCATTATAGAAAGTATCGAGTTGATGTAATTCCGAAAATCCATGATGTGGGCATGCCCGAAGAAGATCATTGAATCGGTCCCATGCCTCGTAAAAAGTTTCATCAAATCGTTGTTGAAATCTCGTGATTTCATTTCGAAGATTTGTTGTTTTTAGAAGGAGGGAAGAATTTGTTGATGAATTTCGAAACAAGATCATCCCATGTGAGAATCGATCGAGGGGGTTCTTTTTCAAGCCAAATCCGGGCGGCACCCTCGAGGGAAAATGGGAAAAGCATAAGCTTAACCGACGTACTCGGGACGTTCGGGAACTTCATCGTAGAAGTGATCTTGTTGAAATAACGAATGTGAGCATGAGGGTCTTCTTTGTCATGTCCAAAAAATTGTTTGTTTTGAACAAGAGTAAGCAAACCATGCTTAAGCTCAAAGTTATCGGCAATGATCTCGGGAACAACGATGACATCCTCGTAACCCTCGGTGGTATTTCGAGCAATTGAGCCATAGTACGATTATCGGCCATCGTAACTACGGGAGGAGCTTGATTTTTAATAGGTTCCACAAGATTAAATGGTTCAACAAAAGTCGGTGGGACTTGTTGTTGTTGACGGTTAGAATTACGAGATTGAGAACGAGTGCGCATGCACTAAAATATAAAAAAGAAAATTTATACTATTTTTTTCTTTTTATTTTTTTATATTTTTTTGGTTTTTCAACAAGTATTCACAATATATTTTAATAACGGACAATGAGATAAGACACTTAAACCTAATAATCACCTCGCTTCTCGGTAACTCTTCAAAGAGAAAAACGCACAAAGGAGCGGAGGAGTAGGAAAGCGCGAAGCTATTAAAAACCTTTCTCCTTTAGGGTCGTAGTTCCTAGGAACAACCCGCCTTATACCCCTCTTAGAGTTTGTTTAACTTTCAAAGGTGAACCGTACCTCGCGAGAGACACAAAAGGTAAGTTTTTGATCTTTGGTTCGGGAACTTATTAATGATAATACTTCAATTGAAAGTATTATATTGGTGATGAATTTTATTTCTTTTTATGGACAATGTTTTTAAGTTTTTGGTTTTTTGATTTTTTTTATATTATATATATATATATATATATATACTAATAAAAGAAAATCTTTTTGTATTTTTTTTATATGAAAATAAGCAAAATAACTCACACGAAAGATCACAAACACGAAATGTCAATGGCTCAACAATCGTAAACAATCCTCCCCGGCAGCGACGCCAAAAATTGAAGAGTTGATGATTTCCCTTTTTTTTAATATATATATATATATATATATATATATATATATATATAAATAAATATAAAATACTTATAAATATATAAATATAAGGATAAGAATAAAAAAAATCTCAATTGTAGTAAACCGGGAGTATGATTCCCGGGTCGTTATCCCCAACGAGGAATGCAATTGAAAGTCGAGAGTCGTTTTGATAATAGATGCTTACATGGAACAAAGATTTTGATTGGTTATCTACTACAACTACGGGAAAATTAAGGCAAAACTCTTTAAAAACAATTAAGGCAAAACTAATTTAACTAAAAACGCAAACCGAGAATCCAAATCGTAGACCATAAAAAACCCAAAATAATCAAATAAAGTCTAAATGATCTTTGTTGATTTTATAAGGGGTCCTAATGAAGAGCATAAAGATGGAAAAGAACGTGCTAGGAAGAATCTGGGGGGGGGACCCAGAGAAATCGAAAGAAGAGAGAGGTGGCTGTGAGCGAACATGTCGGACGGCGAGGAGGGGGAACTATGTCTCAGGCGGGTGACAATGACAATACGCCTTGTCGATGTACTAAAGACAGAGGCAGAAGAGAATTAATTCCGCATATATTCAACGACCACACATCTGACTCATATAAGGGCGAGCGCTTCTATAGTTCTCTATTTTTAGCACTACTGTATTTGACGATGTTATATCTGTAAATTGAACATTTTCAAAAAAAGATTATATTTTTTTGACTTTTTATAATTTTTATAATTAAAAACGATTTAATGAAATTAAATGTTTAAAAATACTAAACTATTTAATAAAAATCTGTAAAAATTAGCAAAAATAGCTTGAACAATGAAGAATCTAATAAAAATAAGCTGGTGAAAACAGCTTATCAAATAAGCTTAAAATGGCTTATAAGCCAAAAGGGCTAAAACTACTATAAAAGATTAATTTTGTAAACTTAAACCAGAAAAAGACCCTAGGCAAGTGGTTAGGTTGTGTTTGTAATAAAACGTTTGGTTGAATTGGGGTAGAGGTCTCGGGTGAGTCCTGCTCACCCTTGGCTTCCCCCAATTCCCAAATGTTTTTTACATGCCATTTTTTACAACTTTTTAAAAAGACTTAAAAATAAGCACTTTTTACAAAAACATTTTTTTTAGCCACGAATAAGCACTAAAATAAGCTAAGAAAGACAGAATAAGCCTAAACTTCACTAAGCCTTAAAAATGCTAACTGTTAAGCAAATTTAAGCACTAATAAGCAAACCACAAAGAGAAATAAGCTAAGGCAGATGATAAGCTATACCTAAAAAGCAATTTTGAACAAAAATAAGCAACTTCAATAAGCTAGAATGACAGAATAATCAAAAAGCTATAAAACTTAGAAATTTTAAGCTAAAAGGCAAATAAGCTCAAATAAGCTCTAAACTAAAGAGAATAAGCTAAATGGGCTTAAACTGAAAAACCTAATAACAATACTAAACCTAGAATAAGCAAATGCAATAAGCTAATAAGCCTAAATAAGCAAATAGCTTTTTGGCCAAAACTATTAAGCAAACAGCCTAAGGGGGACTTTTCTAGCTTATTTTTAAGCTAGAAAAAGGATCCTTATGGCTTAGTGGCTTATACAACTAAAAAGATTGACAAAAAAGCTTCAATAAGTAACAATGAAAAAAGCATTTAAATTCCAGAAAAGCACTTAAAAAGCTTCATGAAAAGAGTATCTCACACAGATTCAACACTTGGATAAATTTTTGCAAACTTTTGCAATCTTAACAAATCACCACTTTTGAGCTTAAAAATAAGCAAACAAACATAGATCCTTATGACTATATAACCTACAAACAGATTAAGTATTGACCTCAAAGAACAAGAATCAACAATCAAAAGAGAGTTTGAAATTCAAGATAAGCCACAATAAGCAAATGAAAAAGCTATTTCTCAAATTTTCAAACACTTAGCAAATTTTTGACAGTTTTGGCAAAACACAAAAATAACAAATGCATGCTATATGACTATGATTCTAACCTGTTTTAAGACATGCATAAACACAAAACTTCACAATCACAAAAAGCAGAACACAATCCAATAAGGCAAATACACTGATCCTACTGCATTTGGGACTTTAAGGAGACAAAAACAACACCAAAAAAACTTATTTCAAAACCTTATCTAATAAGGTAGAATAATCTGTTTTGTCAAGACAGATTTAAACCTCTTTTAGATAAAACCATAAAGCTTATACTTAAACAATAAAATTCTTTAAAAACAGATTCAAATAACTACAATGAGCTTGTTAAATTAGACAAAGTGACCCAAAGTGGTTTAATACCACTTTTGACCCGTTTTCAGCCCTTGACCCAAACACCCCTTTAAGTTTTCAAAATGAATTTTTAAACTGATTTGCAAGGATTTAAGCTAAGGGTTTTGAAAACAAAATATCAACTAACAATATTAAGCAATAAGGAACAATAAAAACACAAAAATAAGCAAATAAAGACAGTTTTAAGCAACACTCAAACAAAGGACATTTAGGCAATAAACAAAGACAATAAGCATAAAACAAACATAAATAAGCATAAGGTAAGCAATAATAAGCAGTAATAAGCAAAAAATAAGCAAGTGCTTAAAAATAAGCAAATCTGAAAAAGAAACTTACAAGGGTCCTAGGCTCTTGGTTCAGACTTAGTACCCCAAAACACTTTCATACTTATCCTAATGCTTACCAATAAGCTCTAAACCCAATAAGCCATCCAAAATTGCTTATTCATCCAATAAGCCAAATTCAGCAACTCCCTTTTTCTTTGATTCCTTCTGAGTGAATTTTTTTGTGAGTGAGCTAACACTTATAAGCTATTTAAACATCTTATAAGTGTGAGCTTATAGCTAAAAAAACAGACTTTAAGAATTTTTTAAACAAACTTGCAAATCAAATTTGTAAAACTGAATAATAAGAACTTAAACTTAAAGAACACTTTGAATGAAACTGAAAATTCAAACTTTCATTAATAATAAAAGAGTACAATGCTTTGAAATTTAAAAGAAAATACAATAAAACATTTAATTTAATTTTAAGCTAAAAAGAAAAAAAGAAAAAAAAGGTAAGTAAAAAAAACTCTCCCGTCCGGTTGTGCTTCTTGGCTTTTATAGAGTCATAAAACCCTAGCTGCCTTCACCTTGTCTCCTAGCAATGAAGCTTCTAGCCCTTCTAATTATGATCGTTGGATCAGATTGGTCTCCAAGGGTTTATTCTTGACCCTTTGATTAAAACTGACGAATGAGAGAAGGGTATGTGGGGGTGTCACATGGGTTGGGTGGGTGTGGGGTGAGGTGTGTCTGGTGTGGGTGGACAATGGTGAGAAAATGAAGGAATAGTACCTCTGATTTTTTGGCGGGTTGTAATTATGTTTTGAAAATTGGCACAAACAGTCCCTGAAAGTATAACACTCTATTACACCCACAATCCTTGAATAGTGTAACTTTGGCCCTTGAAGTTATAGAACTGTTTGCACCGTTAGTCCTTAAAGGACTAACGGTATAAAGGGTTAAGGGTGTTGTGTTAAAAGGAGTTATAAGGGGGATTGATGGGCTTGTTGTTGGGCCGGGTGGTATAAAAATAGACTTGGGCTTATAAATGGGGTTTAAGGTGTATAAAGTATAAGTGGGCTGACCCGGGCCCACTAGGTGGGTACGGGTGGGCCCACTTTTGGCAATTTAGGTTTTCGGGTTCGGTTTTCGATGCTTTTTCCAATGCCACTTCCCGGGGTTGACTTTGACTTTGACTTTTTGTTGACTTTGACTTTGTCTTTTTGACTTCTCACGGTCTTTCCGTTCTCGTGCTCGGTTTTGTCGTTTTGGCTTCGATTTTTGTCCTTTTCTTGGATATCCGTTACCTGCATAATACAAATGAAAAACATACAAATACAATGTATTTTTGGTACGTTTTTAGTCATTTAAGTCCGTTTTTAGTGGTCAAAGGTATGTGTAATTAAACACATACCAAAATCCCCCATACTATGATATTGTATTGCCGTGGTCCTCACGCATTGCCATAGGTAAATACTTAGAAAACTAGAATCTCGATCCCCCTGACTAATAACCTCGATAAGTAGCTAAGTGTTCGTCTAAGAGGAATGAAAGACTCAAAAGTTTTGAAAAGTCCTGTTTTTACCATTATTAAATATGTACCACACATATTTTTGATATTTTTCTTTTTCTTATTCTTAGCAACTAACTACCATGTTTGGACTTTCTAATTATTTTCATTACTTTTAGGGTCACGGTAAATAAGACGCATTTCAATACTAAAAATGCCCCAAAAGGATAAATTCATGTCCCCGACTTTTCACTTTATACTAAAACCAGCTTAAAACGAAATCACCGTTAAATATCAGTTAAGATGCCTTAACACTACTCATATTTGCAAATTGCGAAACTTTTCACTCCGACCATTATTATATCTTAGGTGAATGTGCCATTTTGATTTTCATCATGATCAAAGTTATTGCAAAAATTCTATGCTTCACGTTCCACCCGAGAATAATAAGTTTGAAGGCGAGGATCATCCCATGTAGCGACTTTTCGTCTCCGGCACATCCCAACTTGCGACTAAAGTGACAGGCTTTTGACACCTCACAGAGACTAGTTCGAGGACTCACGGACTTCGGTTTCATAAACTCATAGGCATCCGTATACACATAGCTTATTTAATATCATAAATAGAATTGTAAATTTCAAAAAGCTATTTTAAATTTAACAAAAAGAGATCTATTTATTAACCCAACACCTTTAATATTTAATCATAACATTGATGCAATTGTAAACCTCGACCTTTTAAAGGCTGCAACATGGTTTGTGAGACTGGCAAAGATGCTGCAAACTTATATCAGTCTCTGATTTTATTCTTATTATGGGCTCGCGCAGTCGCTCGCTAGCTTTTTGTAACATCGTTTGGTGCAGCGGCAAGATGAGCAAACTTTATCAGACCACAGTTTTTATTTTTTATTTTTTTCATTTTTCATCATTTTTCACACACACACACACACACACACACACACACACACATATATATATATATATTTTCACGAGTTAGAGAAAGAAGACTTTTTTTGAAAAATTCAATAAATATTTGAACTAAGACTAAAATTATTGCTATCAAACTACATAAAAATTGTTGATTTAAGTTTAATCTCCAAAAATAGCACGTATTATTTCCGATTAGGAGCTTATGGGAGAAAAAATCCACAAATCTACACACATGAGCTTGTAAGATTTTCCAAATAATCCTTGTTTAGCATTCCGACTCATACTTAACTCTATTATTTTTCGTTCTTCTGCGAAGATCCTGCGAAGCTTAGTCTAAAATGAGTTAAGGATCAAAGCTAGAGCTAAACGTCGCTCGATCGAGTCAAACAATTTATTCTTATTCTACCCGCAGGAAAAGTGCAAAATTGTGACAAAACACTTTATTTTCATTTTCTTCCGCTCAATTTTTTAAAAATTTTTATTTTTTTTGGGTATTTTGGTGTAGAACGGGATTAGCGAAAAACGCTGCAGCACAAATCAAATCGACTCAGATCCCCCCCATAATAGGAACAAAGCTAGTTGATGTCTTCGAGATAGGTCCTAAGTAAATCCTAAGACGGTTTTATGATAATGATCCCCTAAAGATAAACGTTAGAACGATGAAGCATTAGGCTCTTATCGTGGTAAGTTCCAATATGAAGCTGCAGGATGATGAACTCTTGTGATCGAAAGGACAAAAACCTCCCTGTGAGCACGAGAGGCTTGTCCGAATCCGGGCAATCCTGGACATACACACGAAAAACATTAAGCAAAACGAGAATAGAAGAGGGAGCGTCGTCACAACATACAAAAACATCTTATTAGCAATAATGAAAGATAGATGATAAGAATGGATAAAGCATGAGTTGCACCCAAGATAGAAGTGCGTTATGTTGTTAACCGAGTCCTTGAGCCTGACTCGACACGACCGGTGAATTCATAGGTGCATGGGGGGGTAGCAAGTAGGAATGATGAAATTCCTCCATCGAGGCTGTATCATTCAAGTTGTGTTTGGAGTAAAAACATTGATATTTCATGAAGAAGTTTCACTCGAATGAGACTATAAGTCAAGCATAAAAGAATGATAAATGGAGATGCCGGGGTCAAAAATGGTATCTTCATTCCCGCAAGAGAGAAGATATAGAGGAGCAACGGGATACGTGAGAAAAGAAAGAAAGATCCATACAACATATGCGAAGAGAGAATCACTAGAAAGTATGAAATTCAGATCCAGGTTAAGGGTGGGATGGGTGGGTAAAACATTAGGCACATGAACTCTCTTGGTTCTCTTGTTGGGAAAATATCCCCCACCACATCCATAGTGAAATCGCCCAACTCGGGCTCATTCTTAAAGTAAAAACAATCATACTCCGGTGGAGACAACTGCAGAGTCAACTCTTTCAAGTCAACACTGCAGTTCCAACAATCAAATAAGCTCAAGCTTCACTACAAAGCTCAAAGCAGTTGCAGAGAGATGTAGTAGTGTTTATTCAGTAGTGTAATTAGTTTGTTATGTTGTAATTGTAGCTTTAATTGTAGTAGTAAAGTAGCTTAGTTTGACAGTCCACAAGTAGTATAAATAGTCAACTTTGTACTCATTTTCAATTAATGAAATTCATAACAGTTTTTCCCGCCAAATTCATTTTCTCTCATTTCTCTTTGATTACCAATAAATTTATTTGATGATGAGGCTAATGACAATTTAGAAGATGGTCAGAAATTAAATTTCGAATCTACACATGACCTATCACATTAAGACGATGTTATTGATGAATCTACTAATTAATATGATTATACAAACAATTTCATTGATGATAGACCTTTAGTTAACGAAGCTACCGAAGACGATTCCGATAGTGACAATTGAGATGAGTAGTGGTTAATGATTCACATGTCCTCAATAAGAATATGTCATAATTTTACTTAAGAATTCTACCATGTTTTATTTTATTTTTGTAAATTTTTTGGTAAACATGGTTATCGACACATTGGCCAAATAATCCACGGGGTATGAACCCACCGCCGAATAATCTACGGGGTATGAACCCACCGCCATACAGACTTAAACCAGGTAAAGCCTCATTTTTCTGGCGTGGCCACTTCAAAGTTGTTTGCACGAATTGAACATGAGACCTCACATATTTTAGAATGATACACAAACCTTTTTGCTACTTCGCCACTCTTGAGTGGTTATTTTACCATGTTTTATTAGTTATCATTGTTTGTTAAATGAATATTGCACAACATGATCTCAGTTCAAGTAACCATATTGTATAGTCACATGTGTTACTTTTTAACTAAAAAATCATTTTTATTTTCAAATTGAAATATCTTTTTATTCTTATTATCTTTTTATTATATAATTTCATTATTTTTTCTAAAATTTTGTGCATTTTAATTCAACATATTTTTTAATATATCTTTATAAATTTTTTGTGTTTACATTTTTAGTGTGTTTATTTTATTTTAATTTAAATGTTTTAAAAATTTAACCTTAATTTAAATATAAACTTGATTCGTAAAAATTATACACTTTTTAGAGAGTGTTTGATGGGAAAGAAAGGGTGATGGTTTTTTTACATGCGAGAATAATGATGTTAACATGCTGTTGCAAAAAAGCTACGAGAAACCCAAACAATTCAAAGTTTTGTAAAACGAATTTACTAAGTAGGTAGAATATTACGAAAAGTGGTTAGCAACAATGTTTTAAAACACGATTTTTTAATAGACGCAGTTGAGTAGGGCTGTAAACGAACCGAACGTTCAGTGAACATTTCATGAACCGTTCGGTAAAAAGTTCGTTCATGTTCGTTTATTTATTAAATGAACGAACATGAACATTATTTTACGTCCGTTTAGTTAAATGAACGGACATGAACACAAGTCACGTTCGTTCGTTTATGTTTGTGAACGTCCGATTAGGCGTTTATTAACGTTCGTTTATGTTCATTTATATGTCTATGTTCGTATATCATATTTTTTAATTGTATAATTTTAAATCTGGTATGTTTAAATAAAACAACACTTACAAAACATAATATTATATATAATTTGATAATATTTTATGTTTTTTTCTACGTTCATTTATGTTCGATCGCTTATGTTCGTTTAGTTTCTTAATGAACGAATATAAACGAACATGAACAACTTATTTTCTTAATAAACGAACATTAAAAAGAAAATTCGTCCGTTTAAACGTTCGTGTCCGTTTATTTGTTTGCCTAAAATTAAATGAACGAACATGAACAAGATTTCGTTCATGTTCGTCCGGTTACAGTTGAGTATCCTGTTCACCGGGTCAATGGTTAAGCCCAATAGCCCATGGATCCTTTCTTCATTTCCAATTCACAAACCCTCACTCACACACCCCACAGTGTGTGATTCACCTTCATTTTCATACAAAATGTTAAGATTAAAGAAGGTGACGTCATCATTATCAACAACAACAAGATCAGCAGTTAAACAATTGTTATCAATTCACCAGCAGCAACAAGATAAAGTAAATTTACCGGTCAACGTGCCGTCACGGTTGACCTCAAATCGTTTTCTTGATTTCTATCAGGTACTACTATAACCTAATTATGGGGGTGTTTGTATATGTGGGCTTATGAGCTTATTTATTTTCGGCTTATATTTCATAAGCTCCAATTTTCTGGCTTATTTTGAGATTTGTGGGCTTATATAAGTTTATTACGATATGATAAACTTATATAAGCCCATAAGTTTCAATATAAGCCAGAAAATTGGAGCTTATATATATTATATAAGCCGAAATCAAATAAGCTCATAAGCCCACATATAAGCCGCAACAAACACCCCCTATGTGATACTTGTTTTGGCCACAAGCTTTTGAATGCCGTTAAACGCTAATACAAGAAGGGGATGTTTGTTTGTTTGAGCTTGTTTACGAGCTTATGGCTATGTTTGGCACATGACTTATTTAGGCTTGAGCTTTTAAAATAAGGCGTCTTATAAAATAAGTCTCGTTTGTCATACAGTCTTATGGATGCTTTTATAAGCCACAAGCCCATACAAAAGGGCTTATGAGGTCTTATAGCTAGTCAAATTATTTAAATATCCTTCAAAATATAATGGCTTATCAAGAAAAGCTGTAAATATATGTGTATTTAATTTGATGTATTTTTATGAGAATTTACATTAATAAGCTTCAGCTCCAACTAATTCGCTAAACAACTTTATAAAACGGTAATTTTGATACTGGTTGAGCTGTTCGTAGGGTTGTGCACTTTTTTTGCTAGGTTAATGATTCGCGGTTCGCTTCGGTTATCGGATCACGGTTACGGGGAGCAGTTATGCCTGCGGTGTCTCGTAAATTCTGGGACGTAGGTCCCGAGGGAGGAGTAGGTCGGGTCGCCCCGGTGAGAGAGTAGGGTGCGTGGGTCCATAGTTTTGGGGGAAGTGGGGGAACATTGTTGTACCCTTGTTTCCCTGTGTTTGTTGTGGGTTAGTGGGGGTGTGGAGTGGTTTGGGTGTTTAGGGGGGGTAAGGTTTGGTGATGGTGTGGGTTGTGAGGATTGCTGTCGTCTGTTGTATTTGGGGTTTAGGGGGTTATGGGGGGACGTGAATGTGGGGATAGGGTGAGGGTTAGGGGTGGGGTGGGGATTAAGTGATTGTGATCCTAGATTGGCGGGGGTTTGGGGGGGGGGGTTTGTTCGGTGGTCATGGGTGAGGTGGGATGGAGTGGGGGTGTGTTAAGGGTTGGGGGGGGGCTAGGGGTAGGGGGGGGGGGGTAGGTCTGTTGGGGATATGGTATGGGTTGGGGTCAGGGTGGGGTGGGGGGGAGGGAGGGGTGTGGGTGGGCAGGTTCGTTAGTGTTTAGGGAGGAGGGGATGGGTGCCGGTTGGGGAGGGGTGTGAAAGATCGGGGGTGAGGGGGGAGAGGGGGGGCTGTTGTGGGCGGGGGCGGAGCGTGGTTGGGGCGGTTGGAGCTCGGGGCGGAGGCAATGGAGGGGTGGTGGGGGGGAGGGCGAGCGTGAAGGGTAGGAGAGTTGGATCGGTCGAGGGGGGGATGGGGGGCGTGGTGGGTGGTGATGGGATGTTTGGAGTGGAGAGTTGGATCGGAATGTTGGGGGGGGTTTCTTCGCGGAGTTAGTCTTAATTGCTGTGGGGTAGGGGTATGGAGGGGTGGAGAGGGGGATGGGGGGGGTTGGGGGATGGGTCGGGTGGGTGTGGTAGGTGAGGGGGTTGGGGGGGGTGGTTGGGGGGTGGGGTGGGGGGTGGGAGCGGGGAGTGTGTGTGGGTCGGGGGGGTGGGGGTTGGTGTGAGGGTAGGGGTGAGTGGGTGGGAGGGTGATCGTTGGGGGGTGGGGCTGTTGAGGATGTGTTGTGGCGGTATTTGGGGGTGGGTTTGTTTTTTTTTTTTTAATTTCTTTGTTTTTTTGTTTTCTTAATGTGTTTTTTGGGGATTTTTTTGGACTTTTTTTGTATTTTAGTTTTTTCTTGTTTCTTGTGATCTGTTTTTTTGTTTTTTGTATTTTTTGTCTGTTTGTATGTTTTTGGATTACTTTTTTTATACTCAGTTAATTTTTTTTTTTTGTTTATTTTTATTCTTTTTTTGTAATACTTGTTCTAATATACCTCTTTTTCTTTGTGTAAATTTATGTAATTTAGTATTAATATTGAAGGGGGGGGGGGGTAAAGCCCACTAGTATTTAACATCAACTAATCATTTTGGGTAAAATTGATTTCGGGCCATTTATTCTTAGTTGCCAGACAAAACAAACAAATCATATTATGTAACTTATTAGTTGGACCTACAGTTCCTTATCTTTCTTTCTTCTAAGCCGATTCACCTTTTCCTTTTCATAACAACAGTCCTCGGATAAATACACCACAAAAATAAAACCGTTGACTTCGTTACGAGATACGCGAGATATTAGAAGGTTATGTTATTATCTAAATTAAATCATGGTTAAAGCTTGCCGTACCAATCACTTTGGTACGGCTACATAAATAACTTTGATACGCCGCTCACAATTGACTTTCGGTACGCCGTACCAATATGATTCGGTACGCCTCAGCCCAGCCTCTGTAACATACCTGTATGATATAGGAGGGATTATCATTTCATTGCGGCTATTCTTTCAACTTTTTTTTCGGTTTTTCAACTTGTTTTTCATCTGTTAAATCATCACTGGGCTAATTATAAGCTACATACAAAATGTATGATTACAGAGGGATTATATTTCATAGCCGGCTTTCTTCAACTTATTTTTCGGTTTTTCAACTTGTTTTTCATCTTTAAATCATCACGGGCTCATTATAAGCTACTACAAAATATCGGAATTTTGAACTTGTTTAGCTTGACGTCGTTTTACCAAACACTTTATGTAAAATAATAAACAGCTACGGTACTGTATAACCCATTCACGGGTGGTAAAAAAAGCGCGTGACTATCATCACTAAAATGTGAGAGGTCTCAAGTTCGATTGATGCTAGGTGAAAACAACTCTAACGTCAACCTTCCTGAAAATGGGGAGTGTTTTACCCGGTATGAGTCTGTTACCAAAAAAACGTAGCCTATGTGAAATTTAATTGATTTCATAATACTTCAAGTCTTAAGTACTGTCGGTTATAATTTTTACATTGTAATGTGGTTTTATAGATTTGCACGTTTGTGATTTGTAATAAACCAATAATTTTAATGCAGTTATGAATTTGTACCAAGTGAATTGATTTAGTGAGTATGTAGTGTTAATTACTGTGTTTATGATTTGTGATGGAATTTGATTTGGATGAATGCAGCTTGGAAATAAGGATGCGATTGAGAAAGAGCGAGCTCGACTGTAAGTTTTTACTGATTTTGTTACGAGTGTGAGTGGTTGCTCAGTTGGTTATGTCGTAAGGTGTGGTTAATTATTGTGTGTGTTGACTTTATGTGGTTTAGGGCAGTAAAGATGAAATGAATCGGGGATATTTTGCTGATATGGCTGAACTCAAAGAACATGGTGGCAAGGTAAGATAACTTCTGCTTATTGTGTTCTTTAAAGGGGATATGCAATCCTAAACATACTCTGGATACCTGCTTGTTAAATTTTTATACGCTTATTAAATTTTTATACCTGCTTATTTGCAAAGTAGTTATATGTACTTCAATAAATGAGCAGTGTCAGACACCCCTGGCTCTTAAAAAATTGGAGACTTGGTCTGTGAAGAAACTATGCAGCTATTATATGATGGAATTGTCATATCTTATGATAAGCTGTAAAAATGGGTGTATGAGATAATGTCTGGGCGTGCTTATGCAGTTTGAAGTTGGGATAATCAGTGCTAATTCTGATAATCTGAGGATTTGCGTACGCCGTATAGAATGACTCAATCCATTTTCTCTTCGGAAAATTCCCTTCTGACCAGGGTTGTAAATATCGGCCTTGGCGGCCGATATATCACTGATATATCGCTTATCGGTGGTCAGCCGATTCGTTTTTTCACTTATCGGTAAAAAATCGGTTTTGGTCAAAATCGGTCAAAGTCGGTCAAAATCGGCCGATTTTTGGTTTTTTTTTTTTTTTTTTTTTTTTTTTTTGGTATATATTGATTTTCTTGATCGTGTATTTAATAAAAGTATACAAATACTTGAATTAAAAACCAACATTAATGTATATTTTACAACATATACATTAAGTTATATAGTTAAAAATAATTAGGAATATTAAAAATACTTTATATATATATTTTTTGCAGAATTCCTTTATAATTTAGGGTCTCCGCCGAGAAACCGATATATCGCCGCCAAGACCGCTATATCGCTTAAAGGGGGTCGACCGCCGAGCGATATTTACAACACTGCTTCTGACTCTGCTTTTCAAAAAGAAAAATGACCCCTGCTTCCCTAACTTTTGTTGCAGCTACTTTAATATCGATTATTTGGACTCTCAAATAATCCAGATTAGTTGTACTATAGACGAACACTAGAAAGTAGTTATTTGTGACTTGAAATTCCAAATCATGAGATAATCGTATCTAAAAAGCAATGGCGAACAATCCCTAGGTTTCAAGTACTTTTTACGTTTTAATTTTTTCTAAGCTAATTTATGATGTGAACCGGCATACGATATGTATTTGCAGATTGCTACCGCGAATAAGGTTATTATTCCTGCAATGGCAGCTGTGAAGTTCCCTCAACTAGAAGTAAACTATTCAAATGGAAAATCCTTTAAGCTACCGATTACTAGTTATGGGACTGACACTGATACAATGAAGGCTGATATCCCAAAAGCAACTTTGATGTGTCTTTCATTCCGTGCAGCTTCACAGGTATCTAATGTCATTGTTTTTCTCCTAAATTCAGTAAACAAACTGTGTTAATCTTTGTTACATTCTAAGGTGGTGATACTTATATTTGTATTCCCAAAGGTATTTGAGTAACATAGTTGTCAATCAAGCTAAGTAACTGATATACATACTGAAAATACGGTATCTTTTTGCAGGAAATGACTGATTCTTGGAGTGTTCCTTTTGTTGAAGCTTTCAGTGACTCAAAGAAAGTCCAGTTATATGAGGTATTAATTATTAGATTGTAGTACCATATATTACATCTAAAATAACGTTGCATGTCTTGTAAATTGCATTATAAAGGCTTAATTCAACTCCTGCTATATATTATCTTATTAACTTCCTGCTAAACTTAGTTTTGGGGCTTGACTTTTGATTGTTGCTGACTGGCTTTAGTGCAACTCAAATGGGTCGGGCTGGTTGGGTAACAGGTTTGTAGCCAAAATGGTTAGTTTTTGTTCGGGTTGCGTTGGGTCAATCCGAAACTCTTTCTGCCCCATTTTCAATTTTTTGTTATAAATAAATAACGTGTTAAAATATGGACCAGAAACCATATATAATGAAAATAGTTTCGCTTATTGAACAAACCGTTTTAAGAGGTTGTGGTATGGATCAAAACCTACACTTTAGGGCTTAGGCGAGTTACAACCCATTTGACTGGTCTCATTATTTAAGCTGACTCAAATCAAGGCATTCTTAACTAAATGGCTTCAAAGGCTACATATGTCTTTATGAATTTCGGATCCATGATTCCCGTCGAGAAGTGTGACATGAGGCTGAGAAGTGTTTGTTTTGTTTTGTTTTAGATATCCTTCATTGAATCGTGGCTGTTATCTATGACCTTAATAAAGAAGCTTTTACTTCGCATGCTGAAGAAGTCAAAACCACAGGAAGATGGTGTGTTGCAGAGACAGATAGGTTATGCTTTTGGCGACCATTATTACTTCAGAAAAGAACTAAAAATACTCAACCTTCTAACCGGGTATTAATCTCTTTGTTTTGTTGCATTTTTCAAGTTAGCTGTATTTTATTCCGCCCATCTTAGGTAAACGTTTTTTTTTAATGTTCTACAGTTACATATTCTTGGTCGACAAGCTTGGTAGAATACGTTGGCAAGGTTTTGGATTGGCAACACCAGACGAATTGTCTTCACTTCTGTCATGCACTTCACTTCTACTGGAAGAAGAATGACAGGAATAGCGTTTCTGCTATGAAAAGTTTTGTTTTGAAGGATCTATTTCTTGTATTCATCAGATTTTAAAAGCGAGAATTAACTAATGGGGTTCTTGTATCGGCTGAGGATGGCATATCTGGTTAGACATTGTTAATAATAATCTTTTACGGAAGAAAATGAACTACAATGCGAAATTGCATCTTAAAACAAATATTATACTGCAACCACATTTTAACTGCTGACTTCTTTTACATTAGTTTTAACTCTTGTGTGACTTCGCTCATTCCTGAAAGCCGTAACTGTTTGTTTGTCCAGTTACCCAAAAAGAAAATATCCTTTTCAATATGTATACGGAGTATTCTTGAAGCACTGGCGCGAAACAGTATCATCATAATGTAGCTGCTTAAAGTTTGGCATAATATTTCATGCTATGAAAAACACCCGCTATTATGTGAAACCATACTGACGAAAAGCGATTAAGCTATCTTTCGGCATACAATTAGTCACTTTTTAAACCGAAATGATTAAGCTTTGAATGAAATACTGTGAATACGGTTAAGACATGAGCAAACTCAGTAAATTTAGGAAAAACAGAACGTAGCAGATTTTTCAGGAAATCAAAATAGGATTTATGTCATATTTAGGAAATCATATTCTTTGAAATTAATGGGTTCATGTCATCTTTTATTAAACACCATTAAATTCGACAAAACAAAAATATGTATTTCACCTTCCATCGTCATTTCAATACACTCCAATTTGCAAACCCTCTAAACGAATTCGAACGACCATATTTAGCATTACATTTGTTGTTTAATGCAAGAACAATTGTAGATGAGAAGAAAAAGGAGGGATGCTGGGGTCTATTGTTGCTAGGTTTACAGCAAGTTTGTCATCTTTTGGCGTTGTTGTGATCGTGATTTTGCAAGGGATGGTTGTTCTTTGCAAGTCTCCGTTGAGCCTAAGGCTAGAGAGAGCTTTTCCGCATGGTGACCGGATGAAATTGACAGAGCTTAGAGATAGAGATATTTTAAGGCATAGTAAATTCGTGCGGTGGTCTTCTACAGAAAATGTTATTGATTTCCATCTTCGAGGCACTTATGATCCTTATCGTGAGGGGTACTTTCTTGATTTGCTTCGTCGTGATCATTCTTCATAATTTTCTCATGATACAAAAAAAACAGGAACAAAATTTTTTAGAAACAAAATGCATTTTTTATCTTTGTTTTTTTGGAATTTTACCGTTACTTTCGTGTTTGTAGGCTTTATTATACAAAAGTCCAATTGGGGTCTCCTCCGAAGGAATATTATGTACAATTCGATACTGGAAGTGATGTATTATGGGTCAATTGCAAAGATTGCAAAGGTTGCCCTACATCGAGTGGACTCAAAGTATTATTGACACTCGATTCTCCTTTGTAGTATGATTTATTGTGGTTAACTTTTACATGTCTAATTGACGACATTATGTTTTCTTTACCATAACAGATTCCCATGGTGTTATATGACCCTTCAAGATCATCAACGTCTTCTTTGATCTCATGTTTAGACAAAATGTGTTCCATTGGAATTGAATCTAGTGACGCAGGCTGTGGAAAACATAACCGGTGCATTTACTCTTTTAAATACGGAGATGGTAGTGCAACATCAGGTTATTATGTGTCTGATGTAGTCCATTTGGAAATGATGTCGGATGATACAAACCCATCGTCAAATGCTTCATCTACCATTATGTTCGGGTGAGTTATTACGGGGTGTTTGGATGAAGTATGTATATTTGATATTGAATTATTAGAATCAGATAATCAACTAGTTAAAACGAGCCACACAAAGTAATGTTAGGATGTGTTTATAATGAAATATGAGATTACGAGCACGTGTCTTAAATATATAGGTGAACCCTTGTTGATCTAACATAGTTAGCTATGAAACAGTTGTAGCACACATCAATCTGGTGAGCTGAGTGTGCCAGATAGAGCTGTTAACGGGATTTTTGGGTTTGGTCCACAAGGTTTATCGGTTATCTCACAACTGGCTTCACAAGGGGCAGCTCCAGATGCATTTTCTCATTGTCTTGTCGGTAATGGTGATGGAGGTGGTATTTTAGTTATTGGTCAAATCATGGATCCGAACATGGTCTATTCGCCACTTATCCCATCACAGTAAGTTTATATTCAAAATTGCCAATCAATTTAAAAAAATTGTATGAAAAAGTGCTTCTAAAAAAAGACATTCCAATAAAGATCTTAAACATTTGTTGCAAGTCAGAATCGATATGTAATTCATTTAAATATTCAGGCAACATTATTATCTACATCTAAAAAGTATTTCAGTCAATGATAAAACATTGCCGATTGATCCATCAGTTTTTGAATCATCAAACGGCAAAAAAGGAACCGTAATTGATTCTGGGACAACTCTCGGATACCTAGCAGAAGAGGCCTACGAGCCTTTTGTTGAAGCTGTAAGTACGAAAGTGTAAAAACGTTATTAACATTACATTTTTCCAGATGACTACTATTTTGAATAACATTTGCAGATTAGAAAGTCTGTTTCTCAATCTGTTGAGCCTTTTAATGGAAAGGGATATCAGTGTTATGTAACGAAGAATAGGTCTCCTCATACCTTAAGGTTTTTATATCTGCTTAATGTATCTATTGTTACTTTTTTAATCGTTTTAAATATCATTTCAGTGTCTCTGAGGTGTTTCCGACTGTGAGCTTAAATTTTGCTGGTGACGCTTCAATGGTTTTAAAACCTGAGAACTACCTTTTGAAACAGAAGACTGTGGTATTGTCATGCTGACTATTATAAGTTCCTTTATTTAAATTGAACAAGCGATCATTTATCTTTTTCGCTAAACTGAACAAGAACTGTATATGTTTAGGGTGATGAATCAGCATGGTGCATCGGGTTTCAGAAGATTAAGGGTCAAGGAATCACAATCTTAGGAGGTAATACGCATTGAAGTTTGACCCCTTAACCTATGAATGGGCGGAAGTTTTAATAGATTGGTATGGGTCAAACATGTAATTTAACCCAACCCGAATCCATGTGGTCTGAAACCATTTTGACATTATGCAACTTGGCCGTCTTTCCACATCCAAAACCTAGATCCATTTAGTTCTTTACTCTGTTAATACTTTTGAACACAAATTTATTTCATGCAGACATTGTTCTAAAAGACAAGAGTGTTGTTTATGACTTGGGTGGTCAACGGATCGGATGGGTTGACCATGATTGTAAGTCCTTCAACTATTACTAAATTTTTGACATAATGTAGCCACAGATGTTTATCGTAAAATCTTGTTGTTAATGCTAGGTACTAAGCCTGTTAATGTGTCTACTAAATCAAGTAGCCGCAGAAGGATGTCAAATGCTAGTGGCATGGATTATAAGAGTTCGCTGCATAGTACACTTTATAAGCTGACTCCCATCATGATACTTGCTTCAATGCTGCATTTATCGGTATTTCATGGTTTTTTGCTTGTAACAAGTTAGTTTTCTTAAAATATGTGCTAGTTTTATATCGAATAGTACTACACCTTTTTATTTTAGGCAGATCAATTCACATACTGTAGGCAGGAAGTAACATACTTTGATACAGTTTTAGTTGTTGAGTTTATGGTTTACAATACTCAAAGAAACATGATGCCTGGTAATATAATCTTCGTATTATTTTCTAGCTGTGTTTTATTTACGAGCTTCTTACAAAAGTAAAGACAAAGTAACAATCATATACTTCAAATAAAACTAAAAGATTTAACTGTAGAACATAACTTCCTTCACATTGTCACGAATCACAGGAAGCTGTCGCACTTCAGCAGTTCTTTCCCTGGTTGTCCTCCCACCAGATTCACTCTCTGATCCCACGCCTTCCATGTAATAGCGTGCCCTGAAGGCGGTCAAGTGAGCATAGTATGCTGCAGGAACTGCAATAAACAAAGATAACACTACTTAGTAAAATTCAACTTACGTAGTAACA